>LPNX010900524.1:601408-627414 GCA_001517045.1 Pseudotsuga menziesii
TCACCACCTTACCAATTTTGTCAAGCATGATCAATATTCCTTGTTTCCCATTTTATATAAATATATGGTGAATTTGCCACCTCATCGCTGTCAGAATGTACTATACCAATTTGGGATTGATTCCTTAATTTTCTAACTATTTTTTATACCATGTTTCAAGACGTATCCTAGGGGTAATTTACATTATAAATAGAACCCCCTCAATGGAGGATAAAGGTTGGATTGACTTTCATTTTTTGAGTCGTGAGTGTCGGTACTGTACCTCTCCAAACATTTTTTGGAGTAGTAATGAAAACACTTCTCAGCATTTATGAGATTCATCACGATGTCTGTGTTTAGTTAGTGTTCTTTGTTATGCCATTTTCATGTATGTTATTTTCTGCCAATACATTTCTATATTAATATGCAAGGAATTCTCTCTTAGTTTAGAGCTCCATCAGAAATCGTATTTGTAATGTGATTGTAATAGATGTTATAGAATTCATCCATTAATAGGTGCTCTATTTTAGTTGTGTCCCTTTTTTTATTTTACAACTAAAGTTGTTCTCAAAGATTCATCCTTGATAGATGCCTCTATTTTTCACTAGGATATTCCCTTATTTTTTCCTACCATCACTTTAAATATAATTTGACTGAATGTTGCACTCACTTTGACTCATAATACATAAGAGAAACCCATTTTCATTACATGTTGTAATGTCCTTAAATGTTTCAATATGTGACTCCATCACCCAGTGGTTTATTATTTCTCTGTCTTTCAAGCTTTAATATACATACCACTCTGTTACCAGCATAAATTTAGCCTTTTTAATGCTTGTTTAAAGCCATATGTATATGTGAATACTTCTATGACAAGAGAGATCCCTATATGACTGTATCTACTAGGATACAGTCTAAAGGTTGGTTGAAATGGTTTCCCCTGTGACTTCCTACACCAACCAAAGGAAAATTATATGGTGCTAACATCTTGGCGCCATTGTTGGGGACCGAAAGAACAAATCATCCCAAGGAAAAATGACATTGCTTAGTTCTACTACTTGGTTGAGAAGCTAGTCCTAGACACATATTTTTTGTATATGCTATGGCGACTCCACTCAAGGCCTTTGAAGGTGCCTCCACTAGGAATACCGACCACCCAGAAGCTACAAATATTTTCAGAGGTTCCATATCGACTACACTGGGGAAAAGGGCATGGTGAAAAAATGAGGTACTTTGTTGTTTTTCTTCAAGCTATCCTATACTTCTTGGTTCATCTCTTCCTATCATTCCCCAGGATTGCCAAAACATTTTTCCAATACCTTTCACGATCAGGGAAAGACCCTAGGTCCACCCATGTATATCGTTCTTTAAGGACCAAGAAATTTCCTTCACCTTATACATATGATTCAGACCAAAACCCTTCACCTGATCCCTCAGACATAGAACCCCAGTCCCCATCTGATCCGGAACGCCCTCTGCATTCCCCTAAATGGGTCGCATAAACTCCATGGCCAAAGTACCATTTTCCATTGCGACCTTACACTCCCCCATTCCATAGCTTCAAGAGCCTGCACCATCATGTTCTACAACCTCCTTCGAAAACCCTAATAAATACCCAACAAATACCAAATTGTTCGCCCCCATACTCATCCCTATATTTCTGCACGACCTTCCCTAAGGGTACGCCCAAAGGATTAAACAATTTAATGGTAAAAGCGGGTATCCATCGAAAGAGAATTTGGGATGATTTGCAGACTCGATTGAACTAGAAGAAGTGGACCACGATGGCATTGAGTTCATACTGTTTGATCAAAGCCTTGACAGAGAGGAAAGAAGATGGTTCACTAGTCTTCCATATAGCTCCATCTCGGGCTATCCAGATTTGGAGGACGCCTTCAAGGAAAGATTGAAAGAAAAGAAAGACTCAAGGAGGTTCTTGTCTCATTTCTATTTCACTAGGAGGGAAGAGAGTGAGTCTGTCCAGGAATTCTCTGACAGATTCATGAAAATATATAATGCTATTCCTTATGATTTCAAACCTCCTCCTGGTGCTACTCAACTCTATTACGCTGAAGCTTTTGAAAGTGAATTCACCTTATGGTTGAGTGACAAAAGGCCAGTATCTCTAGTAGACATGATAAACGATGCCATAGAGGTAGAAATAAACCTGATTGTAGCTAAGGAGAAGGGGAGAGAAGAAGAAGAAAGAATAAAGAACGAACACCTTACCCAACTTCTTCCCTCTAACACACCAGAGGCCAGTATAAATGAGAGGATGGAGGCCATTGAGAGGTGGATGGAGTGATTCATGATGGACCACACCCTCTCTCCCATGGGAAATTAGGACTATAGAGAACCATTGTATGTTGAGCAAGCTCGAACTGCACCTGAATATTTGCAGGAACATACAGGGTCTCCTTTAATGGTGGAAGAGGGAGAGGATGAAAATCTAAAGTCTCCTCCACCTCCTAGTCTTGCTTCCCACAAAGAATACATTCGAAAGGAGGAAGGTAACTTCCCTCCATTATGATTTGTCTCGTTTGATTTTTTGAAACATAGATTAAAGGTTTCTAATTAAACGTAGAATATGGGGGGGGAAATGATGTCAAGACATTTTTTAGGATGGAGGATGAAGGGGGTGAACAATAAGGATGTGTATTTTGTCCTAGCCTTTCCCTTCTTGAGAACATAGAGGAACAACCCAGGCTCACACAGGAGGGGTATTATAATTTATTTACTGAATGGGTGTTTTGAGGATGTTTTCATAGCTCCACTGTATGATGAATACGAGGATGAGTACTCAAAGGATGAAGGCCCCAAGTGGGATATTTATTCCTTCTCTTCCAGTATAGAATATTTATATCAAGGGAGGAACATTTCACTTGATTTCATAGAGGATATCCCTTTGAAATGCCTAAGGAAGAGCAGGTTTCAGATTTTGGTCTTCGAGATGAGGCAGCCGAGGTCTTAGGTACAGGTGTTCATGATCTTCATTTGTAGGATTGTTTTGATGAACAACTCGAGAACATGTAAGGGGAGTTACAGTTGGAGCAATGATCATGGAGCTAGAAAATGTCAGGAGAAGTAGAAAGTAGTTAAGGTTTATATGATCCCGTGGCTAAATACGTGGAGAAATTTTTTCATGGTAGGTGTACAACGAAAATTCCAAAGGGCTTTCATGACCCAGTGGCTGTACATGTGGAGAGGCCATAATTTAGGAATGGCAGGTTAATCATACATAACAAAGGACAAAGGTTCAAAAATAACCTCCTACCATTCTGTCCTGTGTTACTGTTCTTGATCAAGCAGGAGCAAAGAATTCACCTATGTAATCACATGCTTGATTGGCTTCACTAGAAGTCATAATTTACCTGACTGGTCAATAATGCTTAGTAGGTAGGCTAGGTAGGAAAGAATAAGATCGGCATGGCAAGCATTTCTCTTTGGGTAATTATTTTGTTTTATTTTTATTATCTGTTTGGTTTTGTTTTCAGAGCACGGCACTCGGAAGTTTTCTGAAAATAATCGCAAGGTGGATAAATGGACGAGGAACATGGTCTATGCTGGTTATTTTCTACCTCATAGGGAGGATAGCATCCTCGAGTTGGATTCATTGTTATCACTTGTGCTAAATTTTGAATAAGCGCCCGTGGTAATTAGCTTGTAGAAGAGGGTATAGGAAAAAACGTTCTCAATCTGATAATATTAAGGATGTTAGGGGACCCTATCCTACACCCAATCATCAAATTGGGGATCCCCATGATGCGTGATATATGCACCAATGGAGAAAGACAAACAATGAGCAAGTTCAACCACAACAAGGACAAGTAGCACTAATCAACGAGTATTGAGGATTTCATAGCGGAGGATGGGTGCATTTTTTATCAATGAGGGCGTGTGAAATCCATGGCTCACTTTGTTTCCAAACGATCAAGATTGGAGTGAACCAAATCTGTGGCGGATACATAACTTCATGATGGAAGGTGTAGGGAGCATAAAGGTGCATGGAGGTCGCGATAGCTGGAAGGACCTACCCATATTAAATGGCCAAGATTCCCTAATTAGAAGGATCTATGGAGGAGATTCTTTTCTCCACCCCAACATGCACGCTAAATAAGGAGGGTGGCTCTGAAGTGAAGGAAGGCCCCACGCTCTTGAACAATGGCGATCTAACAAGGAGCCAATCAATGGCCCTATCTATTGTCACGGCGAGAAGATGTATGGTGGTTAACAAGAAAGGGAAGTGCAAAATTGCGTAGGGGCCCTGCCTTCGATGACAGAGATTTAGTGAGGTAGTTAACCGATAGCCTTGATCCATGTCTCGATAGGAACATGCGCAAAGGTTAACCAGTGGGTGGATCACAAAGCAGGGTAGGGGCCACCTATAAGTTGAACGGTCGAGATCTAGCATAGAGGAAATCTACAACCAAGGTCTATTTTGATTCCCAAAAGTGATATGGGAAACAAAGGATGGGATAGGTAGTATTGACAGTGCAAACCATATCCCGGGGCCTCAATATTCTCTTCCTCACACAGGTAATAGTAGAAAATTTGGTGAATGAGTTTGAAATCATGTTTGCATTCAAGGAAGCATGTGTGCCCCTTCAAATTTTTTCCTACCAATACCACTTCGAACTACGTGTCTTAGCTACGGAAATGTCCACACTGAAAATCCCATCTCCAGATCAGTGGAAGACAATCGAGAGGTTCGAGAGGACCAGGTATCTATTGCATGCCCTACGGGGGGGAGGAACAAGCCAATCCAAGTCAACGCAAGTCGAGTAGGAATAATCTGAGTCATCACTGTCACAACAAACAATATCAATCTCCAACTGCACCTTACAAGTTTTTTCGAGCATGCTCAATATTCCTTGTTTCTCGTTTTATATAAAGCTATGGCAAATTGGCCACCTCGCCACTATTAGAATGTACTATACTGATTCGGGAGTGATTCCACAATTTTGTAACCATTTTTTATACCCTATTTTGGGATGTATCCCGGGGGTAATTTACATTATAAATAGAACCTCCTCAGTGGAGGATAAAGGTTGGATTGACTTTCATTTTTTGAGGCCTAAGCGACGGTATTGTAGCTCTACAAACATTTTTGGGAGTAGTAATGAAAACACTTCTCGACAGTTATGAGATTCATCACGGTGTCTGTGTTTAGTTAGTGTTATCTATTATGCCATTTTCATATATGTCATAATCTACCAATACATTTCTAGATTAGTATGCAAGGAATTTTCTCTCAGTCAAGTGCCCCTTCATCAGAAATCGTATTTGTAAAGTGATTGTAATAGCTATTATAGAATTCATCCATTGATAGGTGCTCTATTTCGATTGTTTCACTGGGATCTTCCCTTATTTCTGCCTACCATCACTTTAAATCTAATTGGACTAAATGTTGCGCTCACTTTGCCTCTTAATACAAAAGAGAAAACCATTTTCATTACATGTTGTAATGTTCTTAAATGTTTCAGGAAGTGACTCCATTTCCCAATGGTTTATTATTTTTCTGTCTTTCAATCTTTAATCTACATACCACTATGTTACCAGCAGAAATATAGCCTTGTGCATGCTTGTTTAAAGCCATATGTATATGTGAATGCTTCTGTGACAAGTCAGAGCCCTCTCTGACTGTATCGACTAGGATACGGTATAAAGGTTGGTTGAAATGGTTACCCCTATGACTTCCTACAACAACCATAGGAAAATTACAGGGTGCTAACAGAATGCATGTTGCAAATACATGTTGGTTTTTTGAAAGAACCAATTGTAATTCAATGTGAATTTCCCATGCGGATGTTCCCATTACTTGTATGCCAATAAATTGTGTAACAATTTGAGTGGCATTTCTTCGATAAGTTCTGCATGTGATGGGAGATGATAATTTTAGGGGAACTTGATGCGAGCCCATTTAGGGTGTATTTTTGCTCATCCCTAATGAAGAGCATGTTTAAAAACCTGAAATACAAGTGCCAAAGTACATATCTATTATGCCCTATAACTACAACAAAACCAACAATTTCAACATGGATATGTACTTTTTTGCATTATACTCACACATTTGAAGTTTCACATTTTCATATTCTCTACCACATTTTATCATACCACTTTGTATCATCATTTTGAAAATTGGTATAGGATAGACACAACATTGGATTTGTTCTATGACTCTCTTATAGATGAAATTGTAGGTTTTGCCATTATCAATCAGTGCAATCATGTTGTGGTTATTGATGTAAACAATCAACTACAACATTTGGGGTCTCAAAAAACATTATAAAACATGGAGACATATTTGGGGTTCCTTACCAAAAGCTTGTAAGGCGGTGTCTTAATCCATGGGGAAACTGCATCCTCTACTTCTGATTCATGTGTGTCTCTAGCTAATATTTATTTTGAGTGCTATTGTGGGGATACATTAGTTTTTTAAATAATTTAGGTTCTTTACTTTCATTCCCTTTGAAATAAAATTCATCAAAATTATAAAGAAGTCTAAGGAATTGGGATTTTTCCATCTCTTCTCGAGATAAATTTTAAATTTTAAATGGATGAGGCCTCCATGGTTTGGGAGTAGTTTCCATGGGGAGGAAAATGTGAATATTTAATGAAGGTCTTGTGGTTTGGTCATTCTTCACAATCTAAACTTCTTAGGTCTATCATAAACTTCCAACCATGTTTTAGGGCATTGTATTATCAAGATTATAATATAGTCCATAATTTTCATGAATTAGTGTAATTTTATTAGTGTTCCTAGGTAGTGATTCTCATCTTGAAGATGATAAAAAAGTATTTTCATAAAATGAGTCAAGCTAATGTAGATGATACGGGAATTTTTATACCATTTCTACCCATGCCAACATGTTTAATCTATATGTAAGACCCCCACTTTTAGTTTATACATGTGATTAGTAATTCCATGGAGAATAAATATGTAAGACCCACACTTTTAGTTTATTCATGTCATTAGTAATTCCATGAGGAAAAATAGTGCTTCATTTAGATCACCCAACCCGAGGGGTCAAAGCCATCAAACATTATCATGTCTATGTTTGGAAAGTAGTGACTCTTAAGTAATCCTGAAAGGGTGGTTGATAGGTATTCATAAAGAGAGAGCAAGTATCTTTCACCTAATTTACTAAAGATTCCTCTTTGGTTGGAACGGTGTGTGGATCTAAGATACCAAATTACATATAAATTAGAACATCTAACCATGGTTGTTTATGAAATTGAGAGAATTCTAATATTGAAAACTCAAGTGAAGAATCTTTTTTTCCAAGCTAGTGGGTTTATTATGCAACATCAAATTTAATTTTTTTGTCACCCCCATATTACAAGTATATATCATGGGAGAGAATTGAAGTTTGATAATGAAGAATATACCCTTCAAAAAGAAAAACAATATTCACTTCCCCCTTAAGGTTAGGAAATATTTCAGCTGAAAAAAGATCCAAATAAAACAATACTTGACAAAATATTTCTTAGCCTCCTACCTCTTCAACTATATTCTCAATAGGAAATCCCAAACTAGTCATGGTCAATCATTCAATCATTCATTAGTACAAACTATCTAGCTGGCCTTATTGACTAAATATGACACTTTTACATTCATAAATATCTACTACTATCTAATCCTCCTTTATTCAAGAAAGATGAGCCTTTTTCTTTCCATGCAAAAATATTGAAAAAAAAAATCCAATCATAAAGTCACTCACCAATCTTCTCCTCTACATTTTTGTTTTGTAAACACTTTTCACTAACCTTAACAACACACCCTTCACACACACACACACACACATGTAAATATGTCAATGAGAATTATACATTTTTTCTCTTTTCTTATGCATTTCTAAGTAGACACTAAACCAATTGCTAACTTTAGGGCATTTCCTTCTTATATGAGTTTCATTTAACATAACACCCTCATTGCAAATTAATAAAATCATATATACATATAGAAACTACAAAGTTATATCTACCTTTTAAGAATTATGATGAAGTTAGAATTAGCAATTGTGAACTTGGTTCAAATCAACAACTTTAGTGACTACAATACACAATGCATCCATGCACATCAATGTTTCTACAACCGAATACAACGCCCATAAAACGGACTTAAACAACATGCTTATATAAAGAATAACAATAGTTATGTACTAGGTGGTGTCACTCCCACATGATAATACAACTTGGTTCAAATCAACACCCTTAGTAACTACAATACACAATACATCCATGCACTTCCATGTTTTTACAAGGAAATACATATAGACGTCCATAAAAACACACTTAAACAACACCCTTACATAAAAAATAACAATAATTATGTACTAGGTGGTGTCATTCCCACATGATAATACAAATAAATTATAAGAAAAGTATATCAATAATAGAAAAATGCAAATAAAAATACATAAGCTATGAGACCAAAAAAACATTAAAAATTAATAACATTAACAAAAATACATCACAAAAAACTATCCCTCTTGAGACAAAAAAATACATTACAAATGAATAACAATACCTTTTAGTTAATATAGTTTTTTTAAAAAAACATAAAAATTCCTAATAACACATACACACCAAACCCATCTATATGTTTTAAATAACCCATCAAAACCACGAGACCCATCCATACTTTTGAAATGTTGACCATGCTCACTTGAAAAGCACCTTTTAGAAATGTGCAATACCATAACATATTTTCTGTTTTGCTCTGCATATTTATGGAAAAGCAGAAGCAAAACACGACTCAACCAGTGCATGGAAGCTTTGTTTAGTTTGCATGTTCGTGACATGGGCGGTGATAGCTCAAGTCACGAACAAGATTGAACTTATATATGCTTAATAAACAAGAATATGTCAAAACAAGTAGCGATTGTAGTCTATAGAAAAATTCTGGCAATGATTGCAATCCAAGAGACATAACCATTCTGGCAATGATTGCTAGCTTAAGTGACAACACTGTTGTAAGTTATGATTAAAAGGTTTTAAAGTCAAATCCTCTAGTTACTATACATCACTATATACAAACCTTTGAACAACAAATGAAAGAAAAATACCAGTATCTAAGGTATTGAAATAATTCTAATTCAGCAATCGAATAGCATCTACCACGCTACAAAGAATGAGCCCTTCACTAATTTCGCCCCAAATAATGTTCAAAATTTGATGCGGGTATTGTAACTATTTGATAGCCAGTCGTGGTTCTCCTCGGGATGCAAAGGATACAACAACAATTCGTGTCTGTTTCCATCTTTTTTGGCCTCTGAACCTATCATAACATTACTTCCGCGAGGCTCTGTAAAACTTCCTTCGCAATATTGTGGACTTGTTTGTGACCTCAGGTTGCCATCAGGATTCAAAGGAAACAACTCCAGCAATTCGTCTTTGTTTTGATCTTCTTTTGGCTCTGAGCCAGTCATAATATTAGATCCACGAGGACTAAATGTGCACTCTGTAAAACGACGCAACCACCCTTCACTTCTAGCTACATTATGCTGCAAGTCGTTTCTGAAACTGACTTCACATACAGTTTCATTCTCAGCAGATTGTAAATGTTGTTTCGCAAACAAATTAATCGGCAGAACGGTCTTCTGGACACAATGTAAAACATAAAATAAATTAAACGTAGGTACGTAATTGAAACTTGGTTCATTCCAGGTACCTTTAATAACTCAAATGAAACCTACATGAACCGCAAGTAGCTTTTTTTGGTCCACATTCAATAAAACCAATGCTATTCAACTCATAATGAACTGGATAATTGAAACTCTCTTTACCTGTGGTGAAAACAAGCCCAGACCCATTGCAGGTTCCCAAATAATATTAGAAGCTGAACATAGACAAAGTTCAAAGCTACAAAATTAGAAATCAATATGGACACGTTTAAGAGTAATGAAAAAAAACAAGATAAATTTTGGGGTTTACGACTATAAAAGTAGCTCAAAATAAAATATAGTCCACCGTTGATTAAGTTTAAGAGTATTGAAAAAAAACAAGATAAATTTTGGGGTTTACGACTGTAAAAGTAGCTCAAAATAAAATATAGTCCACCGTTGATTAAGAAGTTGCAGATTGGGCTCTTACAGCTTTTTGCAATATCTTTTTGATTGAAAGAGTAATCTTGCTTCGATTTCTTTTGTTGCTTCACCATCTTGCAAGCGTCAGTATTTTGATATACAGATTTCTGAGCCAAATCTAATTGTTGATTGATTAGCAAACTACTCCGCTTGGTCTCTGTTGCAGTACTACTGGACGCAGATTGTGGTGAATTTGCCAGTTCCTAATCATAAGTTCAAATATACAAAACTTAATATATTAAATTCAATGCGAAAAACAAATTGAGACATAAGAAACAAAATTCATCTTAACAGCTTGAATTGTAAACACTTCACTCCTTTAATTTCAGTGAAAATAAAGCTATAAATGCAATCCTTAATTAAAATACATCTATATGTATTGGTACTAATAGAATCGTTAAAAGTACCCTAGGTTAGTATTAATCTAAAGCATTGATTAAAATTCTCCATACCTGTAAAGAAAACTGGGCGCAACCAATTGAGGGTTCAAAGGCTGATCATAACATAGACAAGGCCGGTGCTCAATAAGAAATCATATCGGTAACTGTTAAAACTATAATCAAAATAAAAAAAATCAAAATCAAAGAGATACAAAGTATAGTCTACCATTGGATGGTGATGAGCATATTGCGGCCTGAGAGCTTCGCACAATTTCTTTTTGGTTGTGGAGCATAGAATTCTTTTGTTCTTTCCGCTTTTTGCGATTGTAAGAATTCTGAAACCAATAGAAGACATTCTTCGACTCTACGTTGCCATGGACTTTGAGTAACTTCGTAATGTCGTTTAAGCGAGCGCGACTAGGGTTACGCTCACCGGCGTTGAACAGCTGTGTCAAAATCTTTTTCTGTCTTTCGGTGGGTCTCCAACGGCCAGATATAATTTCTCTATTACTTTCCATGGGAACTCCAGATAGTGGAGGGTCTGTAATATGAAAGACATGCGACTCTCTAAGATGAAAAATAGACTCGTTTTGTTGTGCTTGCTGCGCTGAATTTAGATTCGTACTCTGCCTGAAGTAACGGAATCAACAGACGATACTTTATCTAATGTTCAGATACCCTACAGTTCGCCGGAATGAACAGATTTGAAAAACTGGGAAGGAAATATATAACAAATTTTAGGCGGGAATGTGACGCGGCAGTTAAAAGATAAAGATAAATTCCGGGAACTTTGGAAACAAAAACGACCGACAAGAGGATGATTGCCTAAATGGTAAGACTGGCGCGGTGAAGGGTCCAATTTTTGTTAGATGTAATTTTTTTTAATTTTAAATTGAAGATATTAGATTTTTTTTTACATGTTAGATTTAGGTTTAACTTTTATTTTTTATTTTAAATTCTATAAGGGGATGAAATTATTAAATTAATTTCCATATTTTTATTTTATAATTTAATATTAATTTTTAATTTTTGGTAATGCTAAATTATTTTAGGTAACAATATCTACCCCATAATCTTTTTCCATTTATTTCAAAGAACAAATAAATAATATAAATATGGTTTCCTTGAAGACTAGAAGAAGCAGAAATTGGGGTGGTTTTTAAAAATCTCTCTCAAAATATTCTTTATTGTGGAGAAAGCCACTTGTGTGGAAGACTAAATTTTATAGACTAATTTGTATTTGAGCAAAGTCAAATCCTCAATCAAGGGTGTTATACCCTCTGAATTAATAATTTATTATTAATTATGTTGGAAAAATACTTTAATTATTATTTTTGAGAGAAAAGTTAAGAATAAAACATTTTGTAATAAAACATTTTTATTTTATAAAATAAGTTGAAGGGGGAGATATAGTTGTTAAAGAGTGTTTGTTGACCCACAAGAGGAAAAGACATATGGCAGAAGCCACTGAGTGACAACTCAAGATGCTAGTGTAATGTCCCTTTTTAAGAAATTTTATTAAAATCACAAATTTTTCACTTTTTTCCCTATTGCGACCTTTAACTAGTTTTGATGTCTAGGTCTCCAAATTAACCCAAATACTCCCAAATATTTCGAGAAGGTATATGACTGATATCAAGACTTGAATATGATGTTCAGGGATGATTTATGACCCTCCAAATACTTAACAAACTTGTTTAATTTTCTAGCCAAGTTAGGAGTTGAAGAGGATGTTTAAGGGACATTATTAAGGTCTCATGTGCACATCATTATTTAGTTTATAAAGGTTGTTATAACCTTCTCCCAAACAACTACAAAATAAGTAGTTCGACCTTGGGGAAATGGCACCAAATCTTCTCGAAATGCAAATAAACTGAGTAAGATGACTTCAAATGATTAAGTACTGGATATGAAACTTGTAATACTCATCAATGGAAATTCATTAATCATAAATATATCAGAGAAACATTATTTCATTCGAAATCATTAGCATTACAATGACATACATCAATATACTGGGGAAATGGTCATTATTTGCTCATTAATAATCACTTTTACATACAACCATTTGGTATTTTGACCTAAGAATTTGTGAAGATGAAGAACATAGTATATTAAGCTTATTACAATCAGAAATGGACCATGAGAAGCTCTCCCAAAGAGTACAATAGCTCTCCCAAAGTGCAATCATTCCATGAGCAAGAATATGCAATAAAGACTGGAAATGGTTGAGAGAATGTGATGCACTAGAAGAAGAAAGAGATTCCATGTAGTTTACACCTGCAAATACAAAATCCATTAAATCTCCATGAAATACCTGAATGGCCGCTCCAAACACGAACTTGAATGAGAATCTTTCACCCTTGAAATTGACCAAGGAAAGAAACTAGTCATCTACTAGCTCTCTCTCTTCACAAATGCAAATTTTCTCAAATGATCAAAAGCCATTCTCTTGGTTGATCCCTATCTTTTATAAACATCCTTAGCCTTCAAAGGTTACCAATCCATCCACAAACTCAAGTCAATTTTAATTATGGTGTGTGCTCAATATTCGCCATGTTTTCTCCCTTCCATAGCCTTCCATCTTCCCCCATTATGAGCAGGGACCCATTGAGCTTCCCCAACTCACACAAGTCCCTTCTTGGATACTATATTTAGGCCTGACATGTCATAATTGTCATATGTGAGCCCTTAGGTCTGCAATATATATCATAAATCTCATAGCATCTTCATCATTGGTTTCATAGATGTCATAGATGTTAGGGAATCTAACCCAAGTGTCCAAGAAGCTCCCATTTGACTCTTTCTCTCCCATGTAAGTTACATTTCCTTCCAAATTCTACCTATTATGCATATGGTCAAGTGTATTATCCTTTTAACTCATCCAAGAACATTAGGCTTGCCATGGATTCAAAATTGCAAGAGGAGGATACCATCTGGCACAACAATTCTAGCTTGTGTGGGCCCCGTAATCTCCATGTGTCTCCATGCTCCATTTCCACTTCAATTTTCTCTTGTATTTATTTAATTAGCTCCATTATTAAATATCTATTCCATTCTAATGTTTGAACATCATTTATTAGCTCCCTTATTAAAATTCCAAATTTATCTATCCAACCTAGGGAACTAGTAGGATTGATAGAATTGTCTTGCTATGCAATTATTTGAATGGGGACATTACAAGGAGGCATCATCCCCAAAAATCAGGTCACAACTCCTAGTTGAGTGCTAAAGAGAAGAAGACTTATATAGATTACAAGTTGTACTTGAGATCAAGTGGACATATGAAATGAGTGGGTGATCATGTTCAGAGACTGTAATATGCCATTGGTGTAACTATTTGTATTCATACATACATACATATATATATACATTTGTGCTCAACTTTTGTATGTGTTCTATTTATTGGTGTGATTGGTGTGTGCAATTATTGATTCACCCCCCTTCTTAATAATAACTTCATACTAACAATTGGTATAAGAGTGGGTCGCTTCAGTAAACAAACTAACATCTGGAAGACTGGTCTAGCACATTTATGGATAAGCAAGAAGGTTTATCCAGTAATAGAGCTCCAATCTTTTACAGTTCAAATTATACCTTTAGGAAAATTATAATGGAGGTCTATCTACAGTCACTTGGAATGGACGTATGGAAATCAATAGAAGATGAATACAAATTTCCAAAATTTCCAGGTGATTCAAAAGAGAACATGATGAGTCAGAAGAGAATCATGAGACCGCTGCCCCCAAAACAGTGATTATTGATCTAGAGAATAGGAAACAATATGAATGGAATGCGATATTGAGGAATTCCATTTTATGTGGATTAGAATATGTTTAATTTAATAAGGTAATGCAGTGCACTACCGTGAAGGAAGTATGGGACAGATTACAAAGTATTTATGAAGGTTATGACAAGGTCAGAAAAGCCAAACTACAAACGTTATTTGCGTAGTTTGAAACCCTTAAAATGAAGGAAGAAGAAGACATATACTCATACTTTTTTAGAGTAGAAGAGATAGAGAAATCCATAATAGGGATTTGTTAACAACCCAGGCTTGTAGGCTACTGGAAAATATACAAGGCAATCAACAAAAGGAAATAGTCCAACACTTCGAATCAATCCCACACAGAGACGATTCTATCCATGAGTTGTTTGGGATGACTAAATCCTATGGATATGAGGCCTTCACTGGAACAAAGGTTTTTTAGATCAATAATATTTGCTCTAAGGACAAGTGAGAAAGATTTAAAGTAACCGAATCCTAGGATAACTGTTCAAGAAAACTTAAACATGGTGTATAACCGATTTAGAATAGGGAAGTTGTAAGATATAATAGGTAAGAATAAACTAATTACTGAACTTAAATAAATTTAAATCAAGATCTATCTCTTTAACCAACTTCAAATAAATCTAAACAATTAACATTGCAAACCGTTATCCAAAATGTTATAGATGTACAAAATGTCCAAGAGGTAATACTAATAAACAAATCAATATCAAGGATTAATGACTAATCATCAGTTGTGAAATAGAGCATGTGAATCAAATAAAAACATTCATTCAATGCACATTCAACATGTCAATATCATAAGGAAAAATCAATACATGAACCAACACATCAATAGATAAACAACCAATAATGAGTATGCCAAATAGATGGAAGAAAGACTAAAATTTATGAAAGAAATTTAATGAATAACCATAGAACATAGCATAAAATGACACTGCAATTTTATTCACTTGCAAAAAATTACAAAGTACAAAATCACAAGCTTTCTTGTTATGTGCTTGGTAGTCTGTTCTCCTGTATAGCTCCTAGGATTAATCTCCTTAGTTCACCCCTTCACTTGGGAAATACCCTCCCTTTAAATAATATTACAAAATTTACAAAAAGGAAATGTCCCAAGATGTGGGATTACAACATAATTTGGTTTCATGGTTTTCCAAGGGCGGAACACCACTTGGCATCTAGGTCCATCAGATCCTCTATATCTTGATATTTGGCATGTTCCAAGTGTACTTTTGTTTTGCAGATTTGGGATGCAATCTCCCTCTTTTTGACCTTCTTCCATTCTCGTAGGGACACTTGTATTCTCATCATCAAAGTATGGGGCGTCTCAATCCATCTTGTGATTTCCTACATAGTAAGCTGAGTGATCTCTTGGATATGATCCTTGGTTGTAGCAAAATATATTTTGATTTCTTCCAATTTCAGCTTTGGGGGAAGTGCTTGATCAATCAGATCCAAAAATGGCATGTCCAGAAAACCGAGCAAAGTCTTAGCAGCAAACCACCTTCGTTTGCATGCCATCTGCCCATATTTGATGATGGATTCCACTGCATCGTAGACACTTTCCCAGGTCTCAATCGTGAATTCAGTCCTCTTGGTATGAAGTTTATCCATGAGTGGCAAATCATGTGGTATGTCTTTGATGTGCTTCTGCCACTCTAGTACATTGTCGAAGGCCTTGGCTTCTTCTCTCCTACGAGTATTATGATCTCGCAGGATATCAGATTGATGCTTAAATTTATTATATAGTTCCTACATTTCTTTGAAACCTCTGTACAAAATGGCCATGGTCTGATAGAATTCATCAAGGATCTTGTAGGTTAGTTGCTTAAACTCTTCTTCTGTCAGTTTGGATAAAGAGGAAGCGCCTAAAACTAGCTGAGAGTCCTTGAGCTATTGCTCAAGGGTAGCAATCCTATTTGCTTGTTGTTGATTCATAAAATCTAATTTCTCAAGATGCTACTTGAGGTAATCATTATTCTTCTGTAGCTGCTTCAACTTGTCTTCATGTTCTTGCTTAAGAAGTTGATTCTCTTATTTGTGATGTTCCTCAACTGCCACCAAGTCTTGTTTGGCCTTCTGTAGCTCTTGTTGTTTGTCCAGAAATTCCTTTTTCAGCTATGATACTGAATCAAAGTTGGCTCCTGCAAAAGCACCCATGACATCCACTGTATCTAAATCTCCTTTCCCAATACCAGGGGAATCCAACTTCCAAATAACTTGGTTGAGAGCATGCACTCATTTGAATGTGAATTCCCTTGTCCTCTTGGTTCCCTTTTTCATCACCGCTTTATCTTTTTTGCTCCAGAAATATTTTCCCAGGGAGACTACAACATCCTCACCAAATTCTACCATATCCTCTAAAGTTGAGATGGTTTCTTATTGAGGAGTGACCAAGGGGTCAGGTATTGAGAAACCATAATTTCTACACTGATAGGTGAAATGATCATAGGAGAGGTAGGGAAAATAGGTGGAAGGGATGAGGAAGAAGTGATGATAAGTGTATCAATTTGGGGGGAAGCAATTATAGAGATGGAAGGAATGTCTAATTGGGGAAAATGAGAACATGGGGATGTTGGGGTAGTGCGAGGTGCTAGGGAGGTCGAAGGGATATGTGAAGTAAGAGGGGAGGTAGATCTAGGTACATCAATTAGTACCAAAGGAGTGATGGTGGTAGCCTCAAGAATCAGGAATACATTTAGTTCATAAAAGGAAAATTGAGAAAATGATGAATCAAACATATTCTTAGATATCTGGGTGTTGGGGATAGAAGATGCCATGGAAGTAATTATATCAACAAGGCAAGTAGAAGGGTCGCTTTCTTCCTCCAAATCACTATGTATTTCATGAATTTGAATATCATCTTGAGGTGGAGGTTCTACCTGCCGAATTGGAGGAACCCGCATAGGTAATTGTTCTTATGGAGCAAGATGGACTGGTGGCACTAGTTATTCTTCCCTAGGAACTTCCCGAGGCATTGGCCGTGGATCAACAACTGATGCTTGTTGTACCTATTCAGGAACAAGTTGAGCCTTCTACTTCTTAGGCTGAGATTCAACCTCCCCTATTTTTTCCCGCAACTATGAGCTAAGAGTTTCAAGAGTTTTCTTGAACTCTGCCCCTTTGTGTAGGGTCTCTATCATTTGAGAAGGCTAAGTTCTTGTAGGATTTTCCAGAACAACCTTACACTTCTCTTTTGATTTAGTAGCAAGGGTAGAAGAAGAGCTTGTTGCTTGCTCTTTTGCCTCCTTTTCCATATTCTTCCTCTGAAGGTTATCCTCTATTATCAATTTTACATGTTTGTGATGGAGCACAGAATCCTTGAGATCCTTTTGGTATTGAAGACATGAGCTTTAACATTTGGGTCAGCAATATTACTCAATGCCTCCTGGAAATAAATAGTTTCTATGTGGATTGAGTCATTAGGTTCATCCTGATGAGAATATTGAAACCTAGCATTGCTCCTGCACAAAGAGGTTGGTCAGATATGACTTAGGGTCATGCATCCTCTTGGGTGCTTCCCCAAATTCATACTAGCAATTGATTTACCCAAGAAAACTACGTGAGTGGAAGTTTGAAGAACAAGAGAATCCAAGTTCAAGGGAAATTTGGGCCAAGACTTTATTTTGGATTGTGCAAGTTTAGGAAAAACCCCATAGATCATAGTATGATATGCTACCTCCTGTAACATCATTCGATATGGGACTATTATAGATAGTAGGTGAACTGTATTGCTTCCCCAAATTTGAATGTAGGAGAAATACTCTCCAACATACCAATCACCATGTAATGCGATCAATGCTCTGGCTCTCTAAAAAAAAGCTAGAGCATCTATCTTGAATATCTTGTGGTACATTGACCCTAGAAACAGGTCACAAATCTCATAAATTCGGGGAACGAAGTTGTACTCCCACATATCTAAGCAATATATATGTACCTGTGATGAATTTTTACTCAAGTTCCAACCCATGGTCGAGAAAGAAGAAGTGGCGCAAAACACATCCATAACATAACCCGACATATAGAATGTCGGCTTCCTTGTGGCTGGAGTCTTATGATATTTCTCAATTTCTTCTTTCAAATTCACAGATAAAATCTATGCCCAATTAAAGGATTCACCCATAAGCAATATATGGTGAGATACATGAACCCATTCAACTTTGAACATTGAACAATTTGGAAATCCATACAACCGGCAAAACATGGCCGCAAGCAATGGAACGGGTTCCCTAAAATAGGAAACATGGTGAGAATTGGCTGCCTTCGGTATGTATTCAGCTGGGTTTTCCATCGAATATTTTACGACTTCCTCAAGGTTAAATCGGTACATGGCCTCATCGAGAAATTTAGAACTCAAAAATTGTCAAGGAGGTCCAAGTGCATAAGCCCTGGCAAAAACATCGGGATGGAAAGAGGCCATTGGGGTATGAGTATGGCCATCGAAGGAATGTTCCTTAGGGCTTGCGAAGTCCAATGCCCACTTAATTGGGTCATGTAGGGAATAAAACGAGGTCGAGTAGCAATGCAATGGAGCTGATAACTCCTAATTTTTGTGTCTGCAGGTTGGTCATGGGGAATTGTGGAAAATTATCATTATAAAAAATGGAGTAAATCCTTGACCAGTCCAAGTGAATGGTTTCAAAGACATGCCAACTGGTATTAGTGAATATACCGGCGTTGGGGTCTTTGCTCTTTTTCTCCTGCAGAGCAGTCTTTGACCTGGTGTTTCTAGACATCTTGGAAGAAATTTCTGATTGAAATTTAGCAACCATGGTTAAAAAATTGATCACAATTTGGAAATAACAGTAAAAACAGCCGTGAAGAATAAACACTTACCAGTAGGAAACTGAGGACCAAAACAATTGTAAGCTCGAGTGAGAAAAAAATCGCAGTAAAATCTCCAAACGCAGTAAAAATTATATGTGAAGTGGTGAACATTTCGTAATTTCAAACGAATTAAATAATACAAGACCCAACGATAAAATAGATCTGATTTGTAGATCTTGCAGAAATAAACGGTTGAGATTAGAGCGGATTAATAAAATGTGGAAACAAAAAGGCAGGAAAATTTTGGATTCTTGAGTTCCACAATCCGTAATCCACAAAATTGTGGGTTGTGGGTTGCGGGACAAAATGATTGGTCATAATAAAAATGTTGAAGTTCCATAATCTACAATCCGCAAAATTACAGATTGTAGGTTGCGGATAAGCAATGTCACAAGTTTGGTTTTTTTATTGAGTTTCTGTGATCCACAATTTGCAAAATTGCGGGTTGGTGGTTGCAGAACCAAAAAGTAAAAAATGTGAAAATATGACTTTCCTCCTTCTGCAATCTGCATTGCAGGATGCAGAAGGTGGAACCAGAAGATAAAAGTTCTATTTTGGAAAGATATTTCCACAATCTGAATTGCGGGTTGCGGAAAGACACACTTTTTAATGAAATAAAATTCAAACTCTCGCAATCTGCAATTGGGTGTTGCGGTATGCGAGAAAAAATATTTCTGAAAAAAAAAAACCCTAAAAGAAAAAGGATTTCTGCAACCCGCATTGCGGGTTTGCGGAATGCGGGTTGCAGAAATGCAAAAATATGTGGAAAAGGAAAAAGGCGCTTCCGCAATCTGCAAAACCCAAAAAACAAGGTTTATAAGGAAATTTTATTAATTCCAAAACACAATACTTACAGTTTAAAATTCCCACAAGAAGATTATGGCTTCAAAAGTCAATTAAAGGATAATGGGGATCCCATTTTAATAGTTTTAAAATGGGATCTGTTGCTGCGAGCAACAAGCTTGAAGATACTATTAAAGAGAAGGATGTTGTGCAAAAAATCGTGAGAACTCTTCCCACACATTTTAATACAAAAGCATCAGTTGTTGAAGGTATAAGTGATCTGGACAATCTAACCAAGGATTGAGTTATATGGAATATTTATAGCATATGAAATGTGTTATAGCTAGTTTTTGTTTCTAGATTACATGTTTTTTCTAAAGCATTGCTATTCAAATTTCTTTTAATTTTGAGTTTGGTTTTGGGGTATCAGAATCATAAACATATTTTTATCTTGATTTCATGTCATTTCTTTTTAGAATTTACTTTATTTTGTTGATTTTATAGTTTTAATGGGTTTATTAGCTGTATATTTTTCTAAAAAGTAAAAAAAATATGTCATAAGTTTTGATCTAAGTTGAATTATATTTCTTAACCCTTGGTTTTGGAGCCATTTGTCAAAAATGTATGTCAGACAGATTCCTGTAGCGCAAAGGTGAGGGAACGTGAACTAGAGCGCTACAAGAAAATCAGGGCACTTTTAAAATTATAATATCAGCCCATTGGTGTTCAAAATCGCAAATGATGGAGTTTTTACATGTTTAAAAATATAATGATACGCATAAATACCTTATAATCATTATGACAAGTGTGGGCTATATGGTAAGGATTAGGCAGGTAAATCGCAGCTGTCCTAAGTATTGAAGAGTGGAATTTCTTAAGGATTTATGATAGTGCATCCACAAAGTTTGTTCAGAGATGACGACGAATTCAATGCGCATGTGAGAAGCTGAGAACATTGTGGGTTCACATTTTGCTTTTCTAAGTTTGACAAAATCATTAAATAACCTGGGTGTAATCATGGCTGTCGAAGATGGAAATGTGGAGAATTGTCTGATTTGAATGAGGACAGGAGAGTGCATTTCCAGCATTGCAAATCATTATGGAGACAGTGAGATACTTTCGAGATAGTTTAAATCTTTTATGAAGGAAAGATACAGTTAGGGTTTAGTACAGAGAAATGAAGAGGAGTGGCAAGACCAACAGGGTTGAGCCTTCTGATATGGCCTGGGCTAAAAGCTTTCCAAGATGTGCAAAATTATTCTAGAAAGTTAGCTGGTATAATTACTTCGAAAGAATTGATGGTTATCATTCTGAAGTATCATATAAATTTTCCCAAGGGTTAGAGAAGGATACAGTTCTTTTCAATACCATTAAAATTGAATTAACAAGAGAGTTGATAGCTGAACCAACAACAATTGCAAATGAGGGTGAATTTTGGTTTAAGAAGGTGCCATTTACCCTTAATTCAGAGGATTTCCTGTTGCATGATGTTGTAGCAGATTGGGGCAAGGGTGTGCATATATACAGAATTTCAAGCCTGAATGGAGGGAGCCTATTAAGATTGTACAGAGTTATATAACCTGTGAAGGTAGATTTTCTTCTGCTTTTAAGTATCATATCAGATTTCTTCAATATCTAAGTCAGGAGTCGAAGATGAATCTCCCCTTTTTCTTCCTAAAAATCCTGTAGAAGATGTCAAGTAGGGTAAAGGGACATGAAGATCATACTAAACAGTCTATTTTCCACCATGGATTAATTAAGTTGATCATTAGTACAATGCTTCAGAGAAAAGGTAAGACTTGGGATTACTTTTTGTTATGGTCAGGGTTTCAGAGCGAAAAGGAGGACCAGTAAAAAAAGAGGCAGATGAATAAATCACATAGCCTAGTTAAAAAATTGAAGAAGGAGGTCATTATTGAAGCAGTAGAAGAGACTACTCAAGTGGAATCATCAGTACAGAAGCTTGAAGAACCTGTATATGGAGGGAAAAATAATATTGATGAAGATAACCAGTTGGAAATTTCTGAAGATGTGGAGGAGGTACATGTAGCAGTTTTAGAACAGAAAGAAGAAAACAAATTAGTTGAACTTGACCAGAATGTCAATGATATACAAGAAGACATGGCAGATGTTTCTGTCCCAACCAAGATTGAAGTGGAGAACATACAGAATCTCAGTACAAAAACTAAAGGAAAGTCAAGGGTTGAAGTAAAAAGTGAAGGTGTATTGATTTCAAGTCTAAAGTTTTGTGGCAAGTTTTATGCTATGATAGGTGAGTCAAATTGCAGACCTAAAACAAGACCAAAGAACAAGTTAAGACTGAATATGAAAAATATCTTGAATCCAAAATTGGCTAAGGAGAAGATTACTGTGATAGATTCAGATTCTTCATCTCAAGAAAATTTAAAAGAAGATGAAGACCTGTATGAGAAAGTAGATAATAAAAGAGAAGATTCAGTGATTGAGAAGCCTTCTCTAGTGAAAGACATAGTTAAAGAACAGTCCAAGGATTTCAGTTTTAAAGACGATAAATATAAAAAGGTTCCTGAAGCAGAAACATAGAAGCATGAAGAGGATGGTGAGGAAATTTTCAGGAATTAAATATCCCTTGGGTATCTGAGGAAGTTTCTTCTTTCCAAGAAGGAAAGTTCATAGACTCAGAGAATGAAAATATTCAGAAGACAGTTAAATAGTATAAGCATCAAATTGATTTTCTGAATGAAACAAATGAAGGTTTGGTCATGGCAAACATGAGTTTAAGAGAAGATCTTGAAGAGATTAATGCTCGTTATCAGGAGTTGATTGTGGTTTCAAAAGAAGCATTAAAATGGAAGAGGTAGACACAAAGCAAATTTGAAGAATTAAATAAGAAAATCCAATATTTAAATTAGCAAAACAAAGAACTGTCAACGAGGGTTGAAGACTTAGAAGTTGAGCAGCAAAGAACCAGAAGAAAATCACGGGTTATAGAAGGAATAGCACTTCTGGCTGAAGCAGCCAAAGATCTTTAAAAGATCATTTCTGACAGGTGTCATTTAGTCAATTTTTGTAAAATATTAATAGTATATTTTGTAAAGCAATCATTTTGTAGTAGTTTCGAGAGTTGGGTCTAGAAGTTAGTTATGTAGTTAAATAACTATTTTTTGCAGTTCGAGGACTTGACCTAAAGTTAGTTAGGAAATTAAGCAAATGTTTTTGAGATGTAACAAGTATAAAAGAAAGGAATGAAATAGTAGGTGGGTTCGAGTTTTTTGCAAGGGGAGGCTCAAAAGCTACTATGTCAAGCTAAGATCCAAACTCTTATGTAGTTTTCATGACTGATTATGATATACATGACTGATAAGCCCATATTATTTTCATTTGCTGGTTTCATTTATGATTTGTTAAATCACTCAATGTGCAATTTCATCATTTCCTATCTAATGTCTTATTCATGAACTGCTTGTAGGTTGTGGGTGAAACTCAGTTAGCTTTCTCTGTGTTTTTTAGTTTATTTGTTATATATGGTTCATCTCAGTCTCTGATTTTTATATGATTTAGTACATGTTTTAGCTTGTTTTATGTTACCCTCTTGTTTATGAAAATTTTAGACCAAAAAACAATACAAAAATATAGTTTTACTTTGTTTCATTTTAGAGATTGTGTTGGCTTGTTCATCTTGTAGTCTAGAACAATTTCTGGCACTAACATCTTTGGCACCATTTTCGGGGACGAAGCTAAAGCATACATTCCCTAGGTTTTATCATTCAACTAGTTTTGAGAGGTGGAAAAAACCAACAAATCATTTAGACTACTTTTAACCAGACAGTTTTCACAGTGGCTATTAGGAAGGTTGGGACAAGAGCGAGAACTACTTCACCATTACACCTAGGTGTCTCAAACCCAAAGCAAATATTGAAAGAATATAGGAAAATTAAGAAATCACAGTCATCCCTAGCTTCATGTGGCCCTAATCAATTTTACCTACTATCACCCTTATCATTTTCCAAAGAAGAAAAACAAGATCCATCTTGGTTAACACCTTCTATACCTATTAGCAGTTTTCAAATCTTTACTGATCCTCAATCCTTTAAAAAGGAAAAAAAATCAATCTTCTGGAAAAATCCCATTGTTCCAGTTCAAAACCAGTAAAATCCTTTTTCAACCTAGTACCAACCAAATAAACAAATATTTTCATACATCAAACCCTAGTAGTTTCACAATGGTAGCTCAGTAACCTCCATTATACATGATGGATAGGATGGTAGCAGCTAGGTATGCTCCACTAGTCCTTCCTCAGCCCTTAAATGCTCCCGCTGGAGGATATTATCAAAAGTACTTACTTAGGTTCAATGGGAAAGGTGAGACAACAACACGACAACAACTGAGTAACACTGGGATTCATTTCTCAGTTATGCAGATAACCAAAACATTGAAGAAAAATATGTATGGATGAGAATGTTTGTGCAAAGCCTGGATGGGGAGGTTAGGAAGTGGTTCAGAGAGTTACCATCAAATTCAATTACCTTAATAGAGGAAATTCAGGATGTTTTCATGAGGCAGTGGGGTGATACCAAGGATCATACATACTATATTACAAAATTTGGAGCCCTAAGGAGGAAAAAGGATGAGACCATAGAAGATTTTTCTAAAAGATTTAATAAGATGTATGGTAGAATTCCAGCAGAAATCAAACCCTCCAAAACTTCAGCAAAACTTACCTATGCAAATGCTTTTGATCATGAATTTTCTTTACACCTGAGAGAAAGAATACCATTCAGTCTATTGAACATGCAAGAGGCAACATTAGAGGTAGAATCAAATATTCTAGCTTCTAATAGACTAAAAGTAAATTCAGATAAGCAAACTTATGATAGAAAAGGTAAAAAGGAGGCTGCTCCAGTAGTTTCAACATCACAATCAGTTGATAGTAAAATTGGTGAAATGGCAAAATTATTAAAAATAATGACAGCAAAATTAACCAAATTCGAATTGGAAAAGAATACAAATAGGCTTGCTCAAGAAGGGGAAATAAACCCTAATAATCCTAATCATTTTAGACGTCAATTCGCACCTAGGTTTATTCCCAGAGAAAGAAGGAATAATGATATACAAAGGGAGTGAAGAGAAGCTGAAGATCAGAAGGTGCCACCACCACTTCAAAACAATGTCATTGATGAAGGAGAAGCACATGAGGATGAGAAGTATGAAGACACAAATCAGGACATAAATAATTTTGGGGAACTATTGATCGAAGGTTTTTTAACTGAAGAAGATTATTTAAATTCTGAATGTTATGATGCAAATATTTTTCAAACATAAAATGATTTAGGTTTTGATATGACAGCATAAATATGCCATTCTGAACCCAAAAGGACTATTGGTTTAAGGCTAGGACCAAAGCAGGTTGTACACAACCCTATAAAGAAAGCAACTCTTACTCCTAAGCAATCAGACAATTAAGCACAGGAAAAAGAGAAAGATCAGGGCCATCCAGAAAAGGTAATTGAAGTTGAAGAAGTAAATACAAATCAACAGAATTTCAATTTTGAAAATGAGTTGTGCAAAATTAAAATTTCAATGGCATTTACTAAGATGATAAAAAATCCTGGTTATAAGAATTCAGTTTTGAAAATGATTAGTTCAACAACTAATCAAATACCATCAGATATAGTAAACCTACAAGAAGAACATCCTAGAATTTTCATTGGTTCTTTATTAGCTGACAACACTGAAAAGGATTCAAGTTCATCTCCACCTTTCTATATAACATTGACTGTCCATGATCAGATGATTCATAATTTTGTACTTGATTCCGGGGCTTCACACAATTTGATGCCTAAGGTGTTGGAGACATTTACCTTCATACTCACTCCTTCGGTCAAATTGTCCTAGTTAAACCACTATCCTAAGTATTAATTGACGTCAGTGGAGCATTAATTACCATCATCCCAGTCACTCCCACGCCTACCTACAGTCAAGGAGGCTAACTTAGCCTTTTTTACAGTCAAGGAGGCTAACTGGAGCACTCCAGGGGTGATCTGTGTGACATTCATGCACCTAATTGCTAACTGGAGGTTACTTTCAGTTCAACCAATCAGTTACAGTCAGTTAAGGCGCCTCCATTCATTAAATATATTATTTAATGATTATTTATTATTATTTTAATGAACTGGA
>LPNX010900524.1:627558-700727 GCA_001517045.1 Pseudotsuga menziesii
TTGGTTCCAATTATTGCTAATTCATGTGTATTTGTCAATTATTCTTTGATGATTTTGATTCTTAGTTCCTAGATCATGTGCAAGAATTAATATAAGGAAGTTATGGAGTCTTTAGGGTTAAGTATCACAAAACCCTATCAGGATTTATAAGCTTTTGATTCTAGGGTTGTTAAATGTTTGGGAGTGATTAAAGATATGGTGGTAAATTTAACACAGCTACCATGGAGAGTGTCATCATGGATGTTGTGGTGGCAGATATTGCTCCTAAATTTGGAATGTTACTTTCTAGGTCTTGGGCTAAGAAGGTAGGGGGTACCTTGTAGATGGATTTTTCATATGCAACAATTCCTGTTTTTGGAGGTGAAAATAGGAGGTTGTATAGAGAGTTACAATTTTCTTATATTGCTACTGATGATAGGAATCCAACAAATCATCCTTTATATGCTGTAGAAAAGGATTTGGGCTCTTGTATGTTACACTTCAATGATGAAAATATAATTGGTATGTTACAGGCGGAGAAAGAAAAATCGGTCAAGTGTTCTGCAGAACAAAAAGATGAGTTGTGGCAAATGTATTTTGATGGTTCTTCAGCTAAAGAAGGAGCTGGAGCAGGTATTATTTTGGTTTTTCCTGGTGGTGAGATGATAAGTTTGATGTATAAATTGGAGTTTGTAACCACAAATAATACAACAGAGTATGAGGCATTGTTGTTGGGTTTAAATGCTGCAAAAATATGTGCATTCAACAAATTTTTGTTTATGGCGACTCCAAATTGGTTGTCCAGCAGGTAAGGGACAAATATCAAGCAAAACATGATTTGTTGAAGGTGTATAGGAATGAAGTTTAGGACATGATAGATAATTTATTTATAGCATTTAATATTTCTTATATTCCCAGAGATCATAACTAGAATGCTGATTCACTTTCTCTAGCAGCTACTCATTTTAAGATTCCAAAAACAACTCATTTAAAGTATCCTATAGAAGTCAGGTACAAACCTTAAGTTCTTGATAATATCAAACAATGGAGAGTTTTTGAAGATGAATTGGAGATTAGGAGATTCTTAGAATTGACTAGTGAGTTCTCTAATTCTTTAATTAATCGGGAGCAGGATGATGGAACCGAAAATGCAAGGGAGTATGCTGAAAATAAAATTGCTGGTCATAAAGTTATTGAGCTGAAAAGTAATTTTATTCCCAAAGGTTTGGTTTTTCTTGAAATATTTTTTTCAAAATATGACACTCCATTCAAACCAGCTATGCAGTCATCAGAAGAAAATGTAATGGACTGTAATATTGGTACAAGGGAGCAGCCCAAGATAGTGAAGATTTCCAAGGCACTTTCAGTGGAGCAAAGAGAAAGGTATATTAAACTGTTGAAAGAATATGTTGATATTTTCGCTTGGTCATACGAAGATTTAAAAACTTATGACACTAGTATTATTCAACATAAAGTGCATTTGAAGCCTATTGTAAAACCATTTAGACAGAAACTGAGGAGAATCAATCCTGCCTTATTTCTTGTCATAGAAAAAGAGGTTAAAAAATTATTGGATGCAAAAATCATTGTTCCTCTTAGATACTCTTCATGGGTATCAAGCTTAGTTCCTGTTTGGAAAAAGAATGCAGAAATAAGGTTGTGTGTAGACTTCCGTAATATGAATAGGTCCTCACTAAAAGATAATTATCCATTACCAAAAATTGAGCAGATTTTGTAGAAGGTGGTGGGTGCTCAAAGGATTTCAATGGTAGATGGATTTTTTGGGTACAACCAGATTACAATAAATCTAGATGATCGAGAAAATACAACCTTACTACCCCTTGGGGTACCTTCATGTATGACAAAATGCCATTCAGATTAATGAATGGTGGAGCCACCTTTCAAAGGGCTATGGATATAGCCTTTGTTGGGGAGAAGGAGAATTTTTTTCTAATCTACTTGGATGATATTACAGTATTCTCACAGTCTGATGAAGAAAATCTAAAACACCTCAAGCAAACTTTCTTAAAATGCAGAAAGTATGGACTATCACTAAATACAAAAAAGTCTCATTTTGCTGTGCAGGAGGGTAAGCTATTAGGACATTTGGTTTCAGCTGATGGGATTAGAATTGATCCAGAAAGAGTCAAGGCCATTCTAAAAATCAGTTTGCCTAGCAGTAAGAAGGACGTGGAATATTTTATTGAGAAAATTAATTTTCTACGCTGGTTTATACCAAATTTTGCTGAAACTATTAAACAAATAACAACTATGTTGAAGAAAGATCGGGAATTTAAATGGACAGTAGAGGCCAGGAATTCATTTGAGAAGATAAAGCAAGCTCTTACAGAAGCACCGGTGTTAGTAAGCCCTGATTTTTCCAAAGATTTTCTGACTTTTTCTTTTGCATCACAGGACACAATAGAAGTTGTTTTGTTACAGAAAAATGATAAAGGATTGGAGCAGCCAATTGCATTTTTCAACAAGACTCTCAGGGATTCAGAGTTAAAGTACAGTACCTTGGAGAAAAAAACTTATTTACTGGTAAAAGCTTTAAAGTTTTTCAGAATTTATGTCTTACATTCAAAGGTCATTGCTTATGTTCCTAATGCTACCATTAAAGATATTTTGACTCAGCCTGATAGTGAAGGGAAACGAGGAAAATGGATTGCTAAGATAATGGAGTATGATGTAGAAATAAAGCCTACAAAGATGGTGAAAGGACGAGGTATAGCAAATTTATTGGATGATTCAAACTATGAAGCTTTAGGCCTTCATTTGAGAAAAGAACAACCCATACAAGAAGAACTACAAGCTGAACAAGAGAAGGAAAATATTATGGATCAATATGTAGAATCTATATGGTATGTAGACATTGTTCATTTCTTACTGTATTTGAAAAGCCCTGAACATTTAGACAAAAAGGTGGTTAAGTCATTGAAATTAAAAAATACTAAATAATGTTTAGTAGATAAGCAGCTGTATTGGAAGGATCCAGGAGGTGTTTTTCTTAGATGTTTAGACAAATCAGAAATTGAGTAAGTAATTTTAGAATCACATGAAGGAGCTTGTGGGGGACACAAATACCGGAAGGATACTGCATATAAAATTCTAAGGTCTGGCTATTATTGGCCTTCACTTTTTTCAGATGTGTATAAATAGGTTAGAGCTTACGTTCCTTGTCAAAAGTTTGCTGGTAAACAGAATCTCATGTCTTTACCATTGAAACCCATTGTAGTCAATGCCCCTTTCTAGCAATGGGGTTTAGATTTCATAGGTGAAACAAACACTGCATCTTCAGGACATCATAGATGGATACTGACAGCTACAAATTTTTCACTAAATGGGTAGAAGCCATTCCAACCAGAAATGCCAATGACAAGGTGATAATCGGTTTTATTCAAGAAAATATCCTTAGGAGATTTGGTTGTCCAAAGAAGTTACTAACTGATAATGCCAAAGCCTTTAAATCTAAAGCTATGGTTGCATTTTATGAACAAAATGGGATTGTCCAAAACCATTCAGCGCCTTACTATCCTCAAGGGAACGGGTTGGCAGAATCATTAGAGGAAATTTCAACTCAAAATGGGCCTCCTCAGAAAAATAATAAAATTATAGTTAAAATAATAAAATAATATTTATTAAATTTGGAGGAAGAAAAGAAAAAACTACTTTTTTGTTCGTATTTTCGACATATCTCCCTCTGATTTTACTCAAATTTTGATCGGGAGAGATCCCTTGATGCGAAATTAAATTCCGCATCCAACAACGACCCACTCGGCATACTTTTGACAGACCGTACAACCCAAAAAACAAGAAATACTTGAAAAAACATGATGATGATGTCATCATCACATTTTTTCAAGTATTTCTTGTTTTTGGGGTAGTGGGGTCTGTCAAAAGTATGCTGAATGGGTACTCATTTGATGCATAATTTAATTTTTCATCCAAGTAGTTATCCCGATCAAAATTTGAGTAAAAACACAGGGAAATATCTCGAAAATACGAACAAAAAAAGTAGTTTTTTTTATGATACCTATCCCCAAATTTATATTAAAAAATTGTTTAAGACCTATACGATATTTCAAATTTAAAGCAATTTCATTTGCTAACACATGATGACATGGGATTTGAATTAAGGTTAAAAGGCCCATTTTCAGTTGAAATTTCCTCTAATGCAAGCAATAAAAATATTGTTCAAAGCATTAAGAAGTTGTTGATTCAAAACAAAAGGTCCTGGGATTAAAATATGCACTTTGGGAAGACAGGATAACAACTAAGAAAGCATTTGGAACTTCTCCCTTTCAATTGGTATATGGCACTGAGGTGGTTTTTCTAGTTCAGTTGGGTATTCCAGTGATGAAATTCTTCCAAGATAGTCTAGAAGAACCAAGTAATATTCAAAGAAGGGTTTATGCACTGATTGAATTAAAACAAGAGTGTGAAGCTCTGGAGGAAAAAACTCAAATACATAGAAGGAATATTAAGAAAAGGTTTGATAAGATGATAAAAGAAAATGCTTTTTCTATGGAGATATGGTACTGAGGTGGGATGCTAGAAAGGAACAGAAAGGTAAGCATGGTAAATTTGATAGTTTGTAGTTTGGTCCTTTCATAGTTTTGAAGATCCTAGAGAACAATACCTTCATATTGCAGACCTTAGAAGGTGAGGAATTACCCAATCCAGTAAGTGGACGGTTCCTCAAACAATTTTACAGCTATTAAAGGTAAGAAACTTGTCATTTCATTGTTTATACCAGTGTCACAGTGATAGAATAAAGACTCCATATCCCAATGGATGTTTTGCAGAGTAGTAGATAGGTTCAGTTTAATGCCAGAAGACACTGGTCTACAAGTTCTTGAAGCCTCACAAAGAGGACTTCATCCCGCAGCAGGAGCCAGATGTTATAGCTAGTTTTTGTTTCTAGATTACATGTTTTTTCTAAAGCATTGCTTTTCATATTTCTTTTAATTTTGAGTTTGGTTTTGGGGTATTAGAATCATAAACATATTTTTATCTTGATTTCATGTCATTTATTTTTAGAATTTACTTTATTTTGTTGATTTTATAGTTTAATGGGTTTATTAGCTGCATATTTTTTCTGAAAAGTCAAAAAAATATGTCATAAGGTTTGATCTAAGTCGAATTATATTTCTTAACCCTTGGTTTTGGAGCCATTTGTCAAAAATAAATGTCAGATAAATTCCCGTAGTGCAAAGGCGAGGGATCGTGAACTAGAGCGCTACAAGAAAATCAGAGCACTTTTAAAATTATAATATCAGCTCATTGGTGTTCAAAATCGCAAATGATGGGGTTTTTACATGTGTAAAAATAGAATGGTACTTGTAAAGATCTTATAATCATTATGACAAGTGTGGGATATATGGTAAGGATTATGCAGGTAAATCGCAGCTGTCCTAAGTCTCAAAGAGTGGAATTGCTTAAGGATTTATGATAGTGCATCCACGAAGTTTGTTCAGAGATGATGGTGTTGCAGCTGCAACCGTTCTCCCCAAATGTCTTAAATTTTGGGCCCCTCCTCATGATTTTTCATTCTTTTAATCGTTGGATCCTTTGAGTTTTTGGTCATGTTTTAATTTTAGATGATTGTAAAATCTTAACTCTCGCCCAAGGTTCGAATTGTGATTGCGTTTGGAATTTATGGTGAGTCACAGATTCTAAGTTTGTTTCGCTTGTTGATCGAACCAAGTGTTCTTTATCGTGGGTCGCCGTTGCGGAGGTATAACAGGTTTCTGTCCGTTGTTAAGTTTGAGAAGCTGTCCAAAACACTTAATTTTTCTGTTAAATCAGGCGTCACACTATGTTAAATCGGCCTCTTTTGTCCTTTTCCCTTCCGTCGTTGCGGCTCCCAAACCGGCTTAGCGTCGGAAGCGTAAAAGCTCTGACTGCCGATGCGTGTTGACCCTTTTCGTTGCATACCTGTAGTTTTTCTCTTCCGTTGTTGTGGCTAGGAAAGTCATTCATCTTCCGATTTAAAAGTCTTCCGACTTCCGACTAAAGCCTTTTTCCGCCCGCGTTTCGCTTGTCCGTAGCTTATGTCTCTTCCGCCGTTGCAGCTGGGAAAACCATTTGGCTTCCGATGCCATTATCCTTCCAATTTGCGATTGAGTTTTCCCACCCTCCCATCGCATGCATGTAGCCTTTAATCTTTCGCCATTGCGGCTGGGCAGAGCTTTTGCTTCCGATGTCGGTTTCCTCTCGTTTTTCGCAGTTGGTGTTTTTATCACGAGCCCATAAGAGGACGAGGTAGTGTTGTCGGCATTTGTAAAATGATGATGGCGTACTTGTTCGTTTCTTGTGGATTAGCTGTTTCAGTAATATAATTTGCTGCTTTGTTTTGGAACGCCAATCCAATGAATGATGCATGTTGGTTTATTTGCAGGTGGACTCAAGGGATTGGTCGGACTACCAAGGCGACAAAGGCACCGACCCAAAAGTGCTATCAGTTACTAAATAGTTCATGAATGCATAACAGACAACATAGAAGAATATGAAATGTTTGAAAGACGGAAAGGTCTAGCAGTTACCCAACTGATCATGAGCTTACGAAGAAAATATGAAAAAGAGGAATACAAAGCGTGGGGGAACCGAAACGCCAGAGGTTTGGGGAAACCCAAGCGGTCTGCTGATTTTGTTTAAATTTCAGAAAGTTAGAAGTTACAAGGACTTTTTCCCTGGAAAAATTTGTAAACCATTTGCTTGTAAGAGGAACTATTTCGTTTTACAATCAGAAACTACAACTTTTTCCTGCTGGAGAAAGAAAAATGTGGAATGTATCAATGTGATTAAATGAACAATGTTGAAGGGGAACTATTTCATTTTCAGCTGTGTTTCATTAACTGTGAGAGTGTTTAAATTCTTGAACCTATGTTCTTGTTGAATGTTCTTCAGTATATTTTGTGATGTTTTTCCACTGTGAGTAATAAATGTTATTCATAAAACAATTGGCTATCTGGTTGTTCAAATATCTGTAATTGTTCATGTGTCTTGAAAGAAGTATCAGTTATCTGTAACTCTTCATAATGCATGTACAAAATATATTACTCACCAATAAATGATAATCCTACTCCCTAGGGATAGTTTAGGTAGTTATTTTTAATTTCTTATTGTATGTGATTTAGATGCTTGTGAATGCTAAGACGAGAGGTAAGAACCTGCGCATCACGTTGTGACTGCTCCTTGCATCTTATCACCCTGCATGGTTAATTAGGCACTTGCATATCATACATTAAGTCAAAAATACAAAAATATACGGTGGATCGGGTTGCAACCGGTAAAGCCTTTGTTTTTGTTACCTTGACCTACGGTAGCCGGACTGCAAACCGGACGGATTCCCTATACCAAACAGTCAACGGGCTAGTTGGGAACGTTGACTGGGGAGAATCCCTTGTTGTTGCTGCCTGTGAATTTTCGGGCCTCAACAGTTTTGGCGCTAGAAGGAGGGCCGCCAGTATATGGCTGGCCGAGGAAACCCGTTTTCCCGACATTATTCCACCGGTAACAGTTCTGAGAGCAGTGGGCTTCATAATCCAATTCCGGAAGAAAGAGAACATCTATATTCTGTTGGCAACGAAATTGTTAATGATCTGAGAAGACACACCTGGGCATATGTAAAGAAGATTGGAGGATTTCCAATCATCCCTGAATTGCCCAAAAGAGGGTATAAAAAGAAAGATCGTCCTGTAGCAGAAGACTCAGTGTTGGTTGGAGACTGGGAAGAACTTGTAGAAATAGCCTTACAGGAAGTTGTACTACCTTTGAACCAAGAAGGCCCAAATACCCCTCACAGTTCTCCTACTTGCACTCCTATTGGCTCACCTCCTCACTCTCCACCTAGACTCATGGCAGAAGTAAATGCTAATCCACCACCTAACCCACCTAATCCACCACCTGCGTGGAGAGCCAGATCACCATTAAACGTGACACCTCCATTACACGACCTACCTCAAGCCTTTGACAAGATGTTGCCCAAGTTCGACCCAAATGAGAAAACACTAGTAGATGATCACCTACAAAGTTTTTACTTGGCAATTGAAGGATTAAGGGTCGGGGAGTATGAAGATGTAGTCTACAGACTATTCCCGCATACCCTTAAAGGAGCTACAGTATCATGGTACTTTGGGTTTCCTGCTAACTCTATCCCTGATTGGGATACCTTCGAGAGAATTTTCAGAAGTAAGTATGCAACTCAGAAAACTCATGCAGCCCTCATGAAAGGGCTATGCGCCTTGAAGAAAGAAAGAAAGGAAAAGGTGCACAGTTTCACACAACGGTTTGCATCCTATCTCAATATTTTTTCTGAAACGGATAAACCTTCAGACAAAGTTCTGATTGAATATTATACTTCAGCTTTAGGCCCTGATTTGGCCATGTTTGCCAAAGGTAGGGCCAAGCCTACCTTGACGGAAACCTATGAAGAAGCAGAAGTAGTGGAAGCTGAAAGAGAAAGCATTGAAGACTATCCAGAATAGTCAGGAGAGAAAGGTGCGGGAAGAAAAGCCTTATTGTTTATTAAGACTAAGGAAGAAAAGTCGCCAGATTTGGAAAATATGGCCAAAATGATGCAGAAGCTTTCCAACAAAATCATAGATATGGAGAAAGAAAAGGAAACACAAAAGTTTTATAAGCCATATTATAAGAAAAGAGAGGATAACCATCAGTCTCAACCTCCTCCTCACAATACTGCATCTATAATTTAACAGAGGTAGGCATTGACAATATTTGCACTTTCCACCAACAGCCACACTCTGAAAAGAATTGTCCTCAATGGATAAATTCGATGACGTTGGTCATGAATCAACTGTTGGATTCTAGATTAACAGAAGATGGAGATGAAGAGAGAAAAGAGAATACTACTTCAACGAAGGAACAAGATGAGGAAACCATGGCTTTGTGGAATTCTGTTTCCTTATTTGATGCTGAAGAGGAAAAGACCCAGGGGTACAAGGAAGTCATGGAAACCAATGTAACGACAAGGAGCCAAGGGACGGTTAAAGAAGACAGTCTTATACTCCCAAAGATTAAGAGGCTGCAGAGAAATGTCAAGAAGAAATTTCAAAATAAATCCTTGGCTGATAAAATTCCAGAATTCACTATTACCGGCCAAAATCCTAGGCATAATGATACAACGACCAAGCCAAATGAAGATAAGGAGAATGCTGATAGACCTCATCCCACTAAAAAGCAAATGGATTATGATGTCGTGGAAAATTTAAAGAAGGTAAAGGAAAACGTCTCACTATTCAAAATGTGTAAAGTGCCACAGCAAAAAGAAAGATTGTTGAAAGCACTTGAAGCATCGGACGAGAGGATGCCAACTAACAATCAACCAGAAGAAGAAGAAGAAATTGGAGAAACCAGCAGTGGAGGTAAGTCCAAGAACAAGCATCCACCTTTCCTCCTTACTTTTGAAATCTTTAACCACAATGTACATAATTGCTTGGTAGACTCAGGGGCGACTGTTAATGTCATGCCAATATCGGTCTGTAAAAAGATCAATGGGCAGCCTAAGCCATCCGCGTGGAGGGTGGTTCAGTTGGACAGGACAGATGTAAAGGTAATTGGTGAGATGGAAGATGTCCTAATCCATCTGGCATCGAATGATAAAGTATGCCAGGTCATTAATATCGTGGTGGCTGATATACCAGACGCTTATGGTCTTGTCCTGAGCAGAGATTGGTCGGCCAAACTTAATGGATATTTCACCTCTGATTGGTCACATCTGTGGTTTCCATATAAAGGTAGTCTGAACTAGATTAAAATTTTAAGGGAGCCTCACATGAAATATAATGTTACTAGACTTGAAGAAAAGAATGAACCAGTGTATTCTGTATTGGGAAACTATTTTATTGAGTTGGAACCAGGAAATTACCAAGCAGAAGAAGCCAGCAACACATCAGACACTCAGCTTGATCTCCTTCGATTCTCACAGGATGATGAGATTGACTGTAAAATAGTAGACTTAGCGGTAGGAATAGATTCACATTCAGTAGTTAGTGATTTTTGGACTTTGTTTTTTGATGGCTCTAAGACATTAGAGGGGTCAAGGGCTGGCTATGTCCTGATCGACCCCCAGAAGAATAAACATTTTCTTTCATGTAGATTAGAGTTTGAGTGTACTAATAATACAGCTGAGTACGAAGCGTTGGTGCAGGGACTAAAGAAAGCGATTTAATTAAAGGTAACTAATATAAAAGTTTTTGGAGATTCTGAAATTATTGTGAAACAAATCAGGAATCAAATACATTGTGTTTCCCCTCACTTGAAAGCTTACCAAAATGAGGTATGGGACCTGCTTAAATGTTTTAATGCATTCAATATTATTTCAATTCCAAGACTAAAAAATGCAGCGGCTGACTTGTTGGCCACATCAGCCGCTAGGCTCGTACCCACTAATAATCGATGCTTTGTGGAATTACTTTTCAGGCCCTCTGTACCTAATATGATTACGAACCTACGAGTGTTCGATGATGACCAGCAGATTATAGAATGTTTAACAAATGACGAGGTGTTTAAAGGGGCGATTATAGATGATGAAGAACATCATGCTGAGATGAAATATGACAATTTCATCCCTAAAGGAGTCAGAACGTTGGAAAGAATGTTCGATTTGAATGAAAGGTTCAGAAGACCAGCCAATGTGAAGACCCACAGCTCATCTCTACTGTTCGAGTTGATAAATTTAGGGACTGAAACGAATCCTAAATTTGTGAATCTCGGCAAATGTTGTTCACCAACAGAAAGAGACAAGTTCGTCAGTTTGTTTAAACAATATAAAGATGTTTTCGCATGGACGTACGAAGATTTGAAAACATACAACACTAGCATCATCAAACATGTCATCCCCATTAAAGCAGGTGTCAATCCATATCAACAATTGTTAAGAAAAATGCATCCAAAATTGGAACCGCTGATTCAGAGTGAAGTGAAGAAATTATTGGATGCTAGAATCATTTTCAAGGTCAGACACTCTGAGTGGGTATCAAATCTGGTACCAGTAAGGAAAATTTTTGGAGAAATCAGACTCTGCGTGGATTTCAGGAACCTAAACCGTGCATCAGACAAAGATAACTATCCTGTTCCACCCATGGAGCAACTGCTACAAATGGTTTCAGGTTCTGAACTGTTTTCATTATTAGACGGTTTCTCTGGCTAGAATCAAGTATTAGTAGCCGAAGAAGATAGATTGAAGACCATGTTCAAGACCAAATGGGGAAACTTTGCCTACAGAAGGATGCCCTTTGGGATTATAAACGCTGGAGCAATGTTTCAAAGGGATATGGACATAGCTTTCCGCGGATTGATTGGCCACAGTGTTGTAGTGTACCTGGATGATATACAATATTCTTGAAGAAAAGAGAAGAGCACGCGTTTCACTTAAGGCAAATTTTCGAACACTGTAAAAAATATGGCATCTCACTCAATCCTAAGAAGTGTGTGTTCGCTGTCATGGAGGGCAAGTTGCTGGGTCACATAGTTTCAAAGAAAGGAATCTCTATAGATCCAGAAAGAATTAAGGCTATTGAACAAATCCCCTTGCCCCATAATAAAAAGGGGATGCAATCATTTATGGGAACGATAAACTTCGTGCAAATATTTGTGCCTGATTTTGCTCAGATTGTCAAGCCGCTGCAGTAGATGGTAAAGCAAAATGCACAATTCAAATGGACCGAGATTGAAAAGAATGCTTTCAACAAAATCAAGACTGCTATTGCGCACACACCCTCTCTGAAAAGCCCAGATTTCGACAAAGATTTTATCTTGTATACCTTTGCATCTGATGATTCACTGGAAGTTGTGCTTACCCAAAAGGAAGATGGGGGGGATGAATTCCCAATATCTTTCATGAGCACTGGTCTGCAAGGGGCCGAATTGAATTACCCAGCTGTTGATAAAAAATATTATGCCGTATTTAAAGCAGTAAAGCAATTCAGGCCTTATATTTTAAAAAACAGAACCAAGGTGATAGTCCCCTACCCAGCTGTAAGATCCCTTCTCATACAGAAAGAGTTAGGAGAAAGAAGGCACAACTGGGTAACATCTATTCAAGAGTACGACCTTGAATTCAAGCCAGCCTATATAGTTAAAGGACAAGGGTTGTGTAAACTGATGACAGAAAATGGGAGCAATGAAGAACACGCTTGGGAGGATGAAACCGAATTACATTTAATGGATGTATGTCCTTTGTTTACAGCTCCCGAGTCTTGGTACAGAGACCTCATGCATTACCTGCAGGCAGGGCTGTTGCCAGAACATTGGAATTCCAAGCAAAGAAGAGCACTACGTCTTAAATCAGCTTCCTATCAACTTGTTGAAGGAGTATTATTCAGAAAAAATTATGACGGAGTTCTTCTTAGATTCTTAGAGAAAGAAGATGCGAAGAAAGTAATGACAGAATTGCATGACAATCCTGCTGGGGGAAATTATTCAGGAGATACTACAGCCCACAAAATCCTCAGAGCCAGTTACTATTGGCCTACGCTCTTCAAAGATGCACACGCACATGTCAGGAAGTGTGATATTTGCCAAAGGTGTAGCGGGAGACAGCCTAAAGCTGCAGCACCCCTAAATCCTGTGATGACCGCGGAGCCGTTCGAGCAATGGGGGCTGGATATTATTGGAGAAATAAAACCGAACTCCTCTCTACAGCACAAGTACGTTCTGACCGCGACTGATTATTTCACTCACTGGGTTGAAACTATCCCGCTGCGCAAGATAAATGAAGACGAAGTCATCAGCTTCCTGCAAGATCATATCATGACCATGTTTGGAGTTCCAGTTTCGTTAGTCTTTGATAATGCTAAGTAATTTTCATCAATTAAATTGACTGCTTTTGCTCATGATAAAGGGATAAAATTGCATTATTTTGCTAACTACTATCCTCAAGGAAATGGCCTGGCTGAATCCTCTAACAAAAATCTGATTAGAATTTTAAAGAAGACTGTGATAGAAAACCAGAGGAGTTGGCACTCAGCACTACCGAATTCCCTTTGGGCTGATAGAGTCACCCCTAAGTCTGCGATAGGAGTGCCACCGTATACCCTTGTGTATGGTAAAGAAGCCATTCTTCCCCCCAATATCATGCTACCATCTTCCATACTAGCTCAAGAGTCTAGAGGGTCAGATGATGAAGTTTTGAAAATAAGAATATATAATCTCTTGAAAGCAGAAGAGGCTAGATCTAAAGCCAGAGAACGCTTTAAGCAATAGCAAGAGTTAGTTAAGAGATGGTTCGACAAACATAAAGCTGGAACAAAAGACTTTGAAGTAGGAGACTTAGTCCTCAAATGGGATCACACCCATGATGAGAAAGGAAAGCACACTAAATTCCAGCAGTTGTGGGTACGCCCTTTTCAGATTGCAGCAAAGCTTGGCCCTTCTACTTATAAGTTGCAAGATCTACAGGGGTGGGAAGAGAACTTACCAGTGAATGGTCTGGTTCTCAAGCCTTATTTTTCCTAAGTTTCTTTGAGTTCTTCTGTCTTGTATATAAATAATCTGTTTAGCTGTCTTTTGAGTCATGTTTTTCAGTTTGTTTTAGTTTAAGTTTTATTGATTTCAATAAAGGGAACGAACCCGCAGTTGCATGGGGAACATCAAAATGTTTGGGAATGATAAACGTTTTTGGGTCTCAGACTGGGTGTTGCTAAAAGAACTTCTTCCAATTTAGTAGTTTTCTCGAATAAGCTCTGTGTGCATTGAAGTCCTGCTTAACCCCTGTGAAATAAATTGGATTCGAAGAGTTTGGAATACTATGTTGAAGCTCCATCCACCTCACACTTAAAATGTTCTAAGGAGCGACAGTAGAAGACCCATAGAAAGGAGCAAGGTGAGCAATATATTAAATATAAATGATCCCATGCCAAGAAACGAATGCCAAAAGGAAAATAAGAGTCAAAAAATCCTATGAAAGCATCATACATCAAAGCAGATGCTGAATCATAAGTACTAAATTGTCGAAAGATCCTCTCCGTCCGTGAGCTGAAACATGAAGTACACCGCTCACACAAAAGGGAAATATGGGATAGAGGATCTTGAATTAAAATTCAGTAAGAAAGGCATGTAGGAGGACTCATATGAAAAGGGACAAAATTCCAAAAGCACAAAAAGTGCTAAAATGGCATGGGAATGAGGAACAAACGAATATTTCTGTTTACCATGTGCTACGATCCTGTGGTGTCCAAGCTATCAGCTACCTGAAGACAAAGGTAATAATGAAACTCATCCTCTGGCCTCAACAGAGTTATCTGGACTTGAAAATCTTGGTTTCCACTCTCCCAAATTGGACTATTATCAATGATTGAAGGTACACACTTCCAGCATTCGAGAAATCTAGATAGCTGGAAGAATTCAATAGGATGCATTTATTATTAAACGGTCTGTCACTCAAAGATTAATTGCCCAGAGATCTAGGTTCACCAGGTAATCGCCAATTGTTGCAGCTGCAACCATTCTCCCCAAATGTCTTAAATTTTGGGCCCCTCCTCATGATTTTGCATTCTTTTAATCATTGGATCCTTTGAGTTTTTTGTCGTGTTTTAATTTTAGATGATTGTAAAAGCTTAACTCTTGCCCAAGGTTTGAATTGTGATTGCGTTTGGAATTTATGGTGAGTCGCAGATTCTAAGTTTGTTTCGCTTGTTGATCGAACATGGTGTTCTTTATTGTGGGTTGCCGTTGCGGAGGTATAACAGGTTTCTGTCCATTGTTGAGTTTGAGAAGCTGTCCAAAACACTTAATTTTTTTGTTAAATCAGGCATCACACTATGTTAAATTGACCGCTTTTGTCCTTTTCCCTTCCGCCGTTGCGGCTCCCAAAGCGGCTTAGCGTTCGAAGCGTAAAATCTTCGACTGCCGATGCGTGTTAACCCTTTTCGTCGTAGACCTGTAGTTTTTCTCTTCCACCGTTGTGGCTAGGAAAGTCATTCATCTTCTGATTTAAAAGTCTTCTGACTTCCGACTAAAGCCTTTTTTCTCCCGCGTTTCGCTTGTCCGTAGCTTATGTCTCTTCCGCCGTTGCGGCTGGGAAAACCATTTGGCTTCTGATGCCATTATCCTTCCGATTTGCGATTGAGTTTTCTCGCCCTCCTGTCACATGCCTGTAGCCTTTACTCTTCCGCCATTGCGGCTGGGAAGAGCTTTTGCTTCCGATGTCGGTTTCCTCCCATTTTCCGCAGTTGGTGTTTTTATCACGAGCCCGTAGGAGGACAAGGTAGTGTTGTCAGCATTTGTAAAATGATGATGGCGTACCTGGTATTTTCTTGTGGATTAGCTGTTTCAGTAATATAATTTGTTGCTTTGTTTTGGAACGCCAATCCAATAAATGATGCATGTTGGTTTATTTGCAGGTGGACTCAAGGGATTGGTCGGACTACCAAGGTGACAAAGGCACCGACCCAAAAGAGCTATCAGTTACTAAATAGTTCATGAATGCATAACAAACAACATAGAAGAATATGAAACGTTTGAAAGACGGAAAGGTCCAGCAGTTACCCAACTGATCATGAGCTTAGGAAGAAAAGATGAAAAAGAAGAATATGAAGCGTGGGGGAACCGAAACGCCAGAGGTTTGGGGAAACCCAAGCGGTCTGCTGATTTTGTTTAAATTTCAAAAATTTAGAAGTTACAAGGACTTTTTCCCTGGAAAAATTTGTAAACCATTTGCTTGTAAGAGGAACTATTTCATTTTACAATCAGAAAATGCAACTTTTGCCTGTTGGAGAAAGAAAAATGTGGAATGTATCAATGTGATTAAATGAACAATGTTGAAGGGGAACTATTTTGTTTTCAGCTGTGTTTCATTAACTATGAGAGTGTTTAACTTCCTGAACCTATGTTCTTGTTGAATGTTCTTCAGTATATTTTGTGATGTTTTTCCACTGTGAGTAATAAATGTTATTCATAAAACAATTGGCTATCTGGTTGTTCAAATATCTGTAATTGTTCATGTGTATTGAAAGAAGTATCAGCTATCTGTAACTCTTCATAATGCATGTACAAAATATATTACTCACCAATAAATGATAATCCTGCTCCCTAGGGATAGTTTAGGTAGTTAGTTTTAATTTCTTATTGTATGTGATTTAGATGCTTGTGAATGCTAAGACGAGAGGTAAGAACCTGCACATCACGTTGTGACTGCTCCTTGCATCTTATCACCTTGCATGGTTAATTAGGCACTTGCATATCATACATTAAGTCAAAAATACAAAAATATATGGTGGACCGGGCCGCAACCGGTAAATCCTTTGTTTTTGTTACCTTGACCTACGGTAGCCAGACCGCAAACCGGATGGATTCCCTATACCAAATAGTCAACGAGCTAGTTGGGAACGTTGACTGGGGAGAATCCCTTGCTGTTGCTGCCTGCAAATTTCCGAGCCTCAACAGATGGCTAATTTAATGGGCATGTGAGAAGCTGAGAACATTGTGGCTTCCCCTTTTTTTTCTTTCTAAGTTTGACAAAATCATTAAATAACCTGGGTGTAATCGTGGCTGTCGAAGATGGAACTATGGAGAATTGTCTGATGTGAATGAGGACAGGAGAGCGTATTTCCAGCATTACAAATCATTATGGAGACAATGAGATACTGTTGAGATAGTTTAACTATTTTTTGAAGGAAAGATACAGTTAGGGTTTAGTACATAGAAATGAAGAGCAGTGGCAAGACCAATAGGGTCGAGCCTTCTGATATGGCCTGGGCTAAAAGATTTCCATGATGTGCAAAATTATTCCAGAAAGTTGGTTGGTATAATTACTTCGAAATAATTGATGGTTATCATTTTGAAGTATCATATAAATTTTCCCAAGGTTTAGAGAAGGATATAGTTCTGTTCAATACCCTTAAAATTGAATTAATAAGTGATTTGATAGCTGAAGCAACAACAATTGCAGATGAGGGTGAATTTTAGTTTAAGAAGGTGCATTTACCTTTAATTTAGAGGATTTCCTGTTGCCTGATGTTGTAGCAGATTGGGGCAAGGGTGTGCATATACATAATTTCAAGCATGAATGGAGGGAGCCTATTAAGATTGTACAGAGTTATATCACTTGTGAAGGTATATTTGCTTTTGTTTTAAGTATCACATCAGATTTCTACAACATCTAAGTCAGGAGTCGAAGATGAATCTCCCCTTTTTCTTCCTAAAAATCCTACAGAAGATGTCAAGTAGGGTAAAGGGACATGAAGATCATACTAAACAGTCTATCTTCCACCATGGATTAATTAAGTTGATCATTAGTACTGTGCTTCAAAGAAAAGGTAAGACTTGGGATTATTTTTTGTTCTGGTCAGGGTTTCAAAGTGAAAAGGAGGACCAGTTAAAAAAGAGACAGATGAATAAATCACACAGCCTAGTTAAAAAATTGAAGAAGGAGGTCACAATATTGAAGCAGTAGAAGATACTACTCAAGTGGAATCTTCAGTACAGAAACTTCAAGAACCTGTAGATGGAGGGAAAAAGAATATTGATGAATATAACCAGTTGGAAATTTTTGAAGATGTGGAGGAGGTACATACATTAGTTTTAGAACAAAAAGAAGAAAACAAATCAGTTAAACTTGATAAGAATGTCAATGATATACAAGAAGACATGACATATATTTCTGTCCCAACCAATAGTGAAGTGGATAACATACAAAATCTCAGTACAAAAGCTAAAGGAAAGTCAAGGGTTGAAGTGAAAAGTTAAGGTGTATTGATTTCAAGTCTAAAGTTTTGTGGCAAGTCTTATTTTATGATAAGTGAGTCAAATTGGAGACCTAAAACAAGACCAAAGAACAAGTTAAGACTGAATATGAAAAATATCTTGAATCCAAAATTGGCTAAGGAGAAGATTACTGTGATAGATTCATATTCTTCATCTCAAGAAAATTTAAAAGAAGATGAAGACTTGTTTGAGCAAGTAGATAATAAAAGAGAATATTCAGTGATTGAGAAGCCTTCCCCAGTGAAAGACACAGTTAAAGAACAATCCAAAGATTTCAGTTTTAAAGAAGATAAATCTAAAAGGTTCCTGAAGTAGAAACAGAGCAGCATGAAGAGGATGATGAGGAAATTTTCAGGAAATTAAATATCCCTTGGTTATCTGAGGAATTTTCCTCTTTCCAAGAAGGAAAGTTCATAGACTCGGAGAATGAAAATCTTTAGAAGACAGTTAAATAGTACAAGCATCAAATTTATTTTCTGAATGAAACAAATGAAGGTTTGGTCATAGCAAACAGGAGGTTAAGAGAATATTCTGAAGATATTAACACTCATTATCAGGAGTTGATTGTGGTTTCAAAAGAAGCATTAAAAAGGAAGAGGCAGACACAAAGAAAATTTGAAGAATTAAATCGGAAAATCCAAGATTTAACTCAGCAGAATCAAGAACTGTCAACGAGGGTTGAAGACTTAGAAGTTGGGAAACAAAGAACTAGAAGAAAATCACAGGCTCTAGAAGGAATAACACTTCTGGATGAAGCAACCAAAGATATTTAAAAGATCATTTCTGACAGGTGTCATTTAGTCAATTTTTGTAAAAGATTAATAGTATATTTTGTAAAGCAATCATTTTGCAGTAGTTTCTTGAGTTGGTTCTAGAAGTTAGTTATGTAGTTAAATAACTGTTTTTTGTAGTCTGAGGACTTGACCTAAAGTTAGTTAGGAAATTAAGCAAATGTTTTTGAGATGTAACAAGTATAAAAGAAAGGAAGGAAATAGTAGGTGGGTTCAAGTTTTTTGCAAGGGGAGGCTCAAAAGCTACTATGTCAAGCTAAGATCCAAACTCTTATGTAATTTTCATGACTGATTATGATATATATGACTGATAAGCCCATATTATTTTCATTTGTTGGTTTCATTTATGATTTGTTAAATCACTCAATGTGCAATTTCATTTCCTGTACTCTAATGTCTTATTCATGAAGTGCTTGTAGGTTGTGGGTGAAACTCAGTTAGCTTTCTCTGTGTTTTCTGGTTTATTTTTTATATATGGTTCATCTCAGTCTCTGATTTTTATATGATTTAGTACACGTTTTAACTTGTTTTATGTTACCCTCTTTTTTATGAAAATTTCAGACCAAAAAACAATACAAAAAGACAATTTTATTTTGTTTCATTTTAGAGATTGTGTTGGCTTGTTTATCTTGTAGTATGGATCAATTTCTAGCACTAATAAAATGAAAACTGAATTCGAATGGATCCAGAAAGGTAGCTGTGTTCAAAGAAAAAAGAAATCCTAAAACTAGAAAAATGAATGTAGAAATACAACTGACCCTTCAGACGAAGAAGAGGTAAACTTCATAAGAATACTAAAGAAAGGAAAGGATAAGTACCAAGGAAAACTACCTTTTAAGTGTTTTAAATGTGGAAGAATTGGACATTTATCTTCCAAATGCACATATGAATAAAATCAAGAACCAAAATACAAGAATCAACATATAAAGTTTCAGAAAAAAAAAGCTTGTATATCTAATAAAACAACTCTTTAGACGTAGAATAAAGTGACAATCCAAGAGATGTATTCAAGTATGGCTCTAATTCAGGATGAGAATGCATTAGAAGGGAAATCTTCAACCAAAAGAGCTCCTGCAAGCATATATAAAGTAGATAAGGAATTGACATATAACGAAATTTATCTACCATATCCAAAATATGTGGAAAAGAAAAATTCAAGAGGCTCGAAAGAACTTATCAAGATAGAAACATTTGTTAATAACAAAAACTCTATGGAGGAAGTCACACGATTTGCGTCAAATCCTGATAAATCCTATGTCTCTGAAGAAATTCCAAAGTCTGAAGATGAATATAGTCTTGGTGTAGATTAGGAAGGTGAATTAATCAGTGCTCTAGATGAATTGAAGAAGTCAAGGAAAGAAAATAAAGTGCTAAAGGAGCGACATGAAGCAATAGAAAAACTAATCAATAAGAATAGAGTTATGCATGAAGATTTGAAGTATCAATTGAAAATCAAGGAGGAATAATTGCACTGTGAAAATGAAAAATAAAGTAATTTGAAGAAAACCAATATGCGCTTGAAAGGTCCTAGTAAAAAATGCTAAATAAATTGTTGTAGAAATAGATTGAGCTAAAAGAATCAGATGCAATTCAAGGAAAGGTTTAAGTAAGTATTGACACAAAAACTCAACACAAGCTCAACAATAGCTCAGTTATCTTGGAGGAAATACTAAGTTGTCAACGGTCTCCAAATCATAAGATATGTATTGGATTTGTGGAAGTCGCTAGAGACATCTATGACAAAGAACCAATTATATTGGAACACTTTTTGCAAAAATCCTTAACTGCCCCCAAGGAATGAAATAACCAGGTATGCAAAAGATCCTAAACACAACAATATAATCAAATCTTGGAGATGAAACTTTGTTAGACATATAGCAAGGTATTATCACTCTATAAAATTCTATGTGTGTGATAAGTATGGACACAAGTTGTCCAAATGTTATTTGAAAATGTAGCCATGAAAATTAGGTTGGCACAGAACTATTGAAAGTTTTCTGACTCAATGGCAAAGAACATATGTGCATCAGAAGCATGACAGAAGTGCGCAAAATGAAAATACCAAGAATATATGAATGAGAAGGACTTCTTAGGAACATGTAAAAGATGAAAACAACAATTGTGGAGTATCAACAACAAGCAATTGCTGCTCACACTAATCCAAAAGGATTATGCAGAATCCTTGAGTCCAAAACATGTACATTCAAATACTCAAGGATAGACATAATAAGTAAATGTTACTTAATATTTATTTGAAGAATTGTTGTATGTTATTATTATCAGCTATGCATAAAACAATATAAATCAAATATACAAGTGACACACCATGATTGCGCAAAAAGGAAATTGCATGTATTATATTCAAAATTATGGTTACAAAATTGTGGAGCTTCAAAGATCATATTACATCAGGCCACTATTAGTTGCAAAAATAGAAAATTGAAGCAAAACTGAAGACAAATGAAGTTGAATCATATATGCAGTTCAAGGTTCACATCTTCGACAAAAATGGAATACAAAGGTGAAAGTTGCAGACTTAAGTCCATTGAATCCGACTCTGTAGGTTCATGCGAACAAGGAGAAGGTTCTATGTTGAAGATGATGAATTGTGTTCAACCTCAACATTACTCAAAAGGTGAAACATGTGTTGTTGTTGTTGTTACAAAAATTACACTCGCATACTAAAATCAGACAACGTCTCAGAAGTAGTTTGGTTGAAACAAGATTGTTCGCACCAAGGCAATAAATTAGACTTCGTCACCTGATTCTTCCAAATTCCATTGTCCATTTGCAGCCATCCAAGATCTACTTGCTAAGAGTGAAGGATTGTGCGAATAATGTCAAGAGAATTGTCCATACATTGGAAATGGGCCATTATGGTGAGGAATGTATACAGAATGAAGAACCAAAACACAAATGAAAAGATGATCTTGACAGAATAAAAATAAGGGTGGTGAATAGAATGAGAAATACTACAAATTTATAGAACAAGAAAGAAGTTGATCACACGCTTGAACATAAATTGAAGGGATGTCGAATCCGGAGAATTCATGCATTGTACAACCCAAGGTAGAACTCATTGAGTTAAAATTTATTGCACGAGACAAAAGGTGGTCTAGAAGAATGATGTTGGAGTAAAAGCGACACTACAAACACACCATGTGGACAACACATTGGGCACATTAACTGGTTGAGGCATGCGGATTTGGAAATATGTGTGAATTTATTGCATGAAATGAAACACCTCTTATATATAATCTAAGACAAAACAACTTGCAAAACACATTAAATCAAACAAGACAAAGGAAGTTTTTTCACTACATTTGATGCAGAAATGAAGTATCTACGACCTGGAACGCACAAATCTAGGGGGAGATAGCAATGTAAAAGTTCTCTTTTCCATTGATGTCTAAGGGTGAGAGAATCCAACAAAAGGTGAGTGGGAGAGAAGTTGAATGAAGGACAACATGAGTGAAGCTAGAAATGAAGAAGATCCCAATGAAAGGGGGAGCATTGATAGGGGGAGCCTAATTGTGTTGACATCAATGAAAAATGGGGATATTGTTGGATATATGTTGTCATTGATGTCAAAGATCAAAGATGGACAAGAAAATTTGAACACATGATGTCAAAGATCAAATATGAACAAGTTGAACACTTGATGTCAACTATCAAAGATGAACGGGTTGAATATATGATGTCATGGATAGAAGATGGACAAGGTGGATCAAAGGTGTCAAAATATCAAATATGGACCAAGAGTCAAAAAACAAGAATTCAAAGGACCATCATGACATTGGTCGCATTTGTGCACATATTCATGTACATAAAAGAATAATTGTAAATAACGATAAGTATGAGACTTGTAAATTGAGAAAATTGTGTGTGCAAAAGTCCCACAAGTGTATTGGAATTTGTGTGTCTTAAACCACTAAGATGAATTGCAAAAGTGGCACACTGACGCAAACATTAACTTGTCAGAGATGCAATCTAGTGGGATGATATCCGGAGTAATAGACTTCACCAAGTGGACACATCTCTTGGGTCAAGAATATTATAAATAAGTAAGAGATGGATGTGGTGAAGTAATCTTGTAGCAATGAAGATATAATTGTTTGACAACGTTCAGAGTTTTTTTTTCCAGGGTATCAATGGCTTGTTGATTGTAAATGAAAATATTTTTTGAGCAGAGCAACAGTACAAGATGAGCAGCACTGGATGATAGGATACCCAAAGTATGTATGTGTGAGCAACAAGTATAATTATGTTGAGGGCCTTTTGTAAACATAGATGCAGATCAGTTGAGAAGACACTTATCACAATTATCTTCGCACATCATATTTTGAATAATGGTCTAACTTAGATGCATATCATAGTTTGTTTGTATTTTGGGAAACTGTCTAACACAAATACAAATACGCACATCAAGGATTGCAACAATTGTGTACTTTGAAGAGGAAGACACATATCATAATTGTTTTGGGAAACTAACTGACGCATATACGTAGACGTGGATCAAAATAATTCAGCAGTTGTGGAATTTGAAGGTAGTATATTTCTCTATTTCCATAACATTTCATATCAAGGAGGTGGGACGGGGAAAGGAACAAGGGGATAAAACATCCTTCCAATGGGTGCTGGAAAACAATCAGGGTGCAACAACATCCTTTCTGTGGTGCAAATAAAATTAAGGACATCAAAAGCAATTATAATGAAGAGTGTTGAGGTTGTTTTCCAAAAGGTTTGGAAATACTTCCAACTTTCGATTTTTTTTAATCATGGTGCAAATGCATCCCACAAATTCCACATGGTGATGATCCTAGGTTTTGGCACCTAAGATACCACCTCAAGTGTGGATAAGTAGTTTATCCTAGAGTGGTTAAGCGTCGCCTCTATAAAGAGATGGGTGGTTCAATGTAGAGACCATAAACAACATATGTTTCCTTGGGCACTACACCTTCTTATATAGGTTTTTCACACTTGGTATAGCAGAATTTAAACTCCCCAAAATACAACAACAACTATTGTTTCATGTAAAAATATTGAGGGGCATTATTTGGATGCCTAGCCCAACAATCCTCATTTAGGATATAATTTTTTTGTGAACCATTTATAAATTATTAAGTTGTTGATAGATTTTAAAAAGGAAGATTTAAATTAAGGTGTGATAAGGGAGGTTTTCCAAACCTCTTGGTTTTTTTAGACATCATGATTGCTTTATGGGTGGTAGATGAAAATAATACTCAAATGAGAGGGATATTTAGGTCCCTTTGTTGTGTGCTTCAAGTGGTAAAGACATGTGTGAGTGAATGCTTCCAATAGAGTTGCAATTGATTTGGAATCAAATGATAGAGAAGAGATGTGGAAGCGTATGAGTTCTTACCTTTTCTAAATTATTCTTCCAAGTATGATTGGATTATTGCAAAAAATACTTTAAAAAAATGTGCGAAGGGAGATATTTCACTCTCTTAGTCCTTTATGATTCACCAAGATTGATTTATGGGTGAAGGTAAATATCATACTAGGATTTGAGGAGAAAATTCAGGTCCATCATTTGTATGAAGAGTGGACTAATCTAAGTTTGTTTTGTAAAAGAGATATCAAAGTGACCAAGTGTTTAAACTAATTCAAGTTTATCCAAAATTACAAGTCTAATAATTTATTTTCCCTTTGGAGGCGATGAAGAAATTTTTAATATACCTTGGGGTAGGCTAGAAGCTTGTTGGTAACTTTAAAGCCAAAATCCTAGAAAAGAAGTTTGCAAAATGATTTAAACTATATGTTCAAATGGATATCAAAGAAAAATTAGGTTGTGGTTGTTTAGTTAGTTCCTTAAAAATTGTGGGCAATCAAGTGGATCGCATGTGTGAGGAAAACAAATTTCAAAAATTTAATTTTACTGTAGTCTAGCAACTACACATGCTGCAAGTTACAAATCACACATTGAAACAATGTGTGACTTAATATCTAGATAGGTTGAGCAATCGTATGGGAATAAATTTAAAATGGTTGCATAGAAATATAGTGTCACAAATTGATTGTTAAGGGCAAGTAGTAATATGGTTGTTGAATAGAAATATGCATGATCTATCTTGGAACAAAGGCTTGGTACTGCATGGTTAGAAAGATAGAAAGAAAATGACCTTCAAAATGTAAAACACACTAGTTAGGGGGGTGATTAGAAACGTAGAGATATTATAACAAAAATCAAGTAGAAAACCTATAGATGAGAAAATGAGTAAAAACACAAAATGGATTTGTCAATTTTGTTGTGGGAAAAATGGCATAAATAACACTGGGGTCACCCCCTACTGGGGATCCCCAAACCACACCTTGACCTACCTATTTCTCTTAGGGAAATGCCTCCTATTTATGGTGACAAAAATATTGATCTAACCCATGATCAAATCTTGCAACATCCAGTGTAGATTGGTTGGAGGAGAGGCATGTCCCATATCTACAACCAACAAACAACATCGCACAATGAGTATCTCAAATATACATTAAATAAATAAAATAAGCATGAATTAACAAAATGAAAGTAAATTATGAACCTGTTATAATACAATAGTTACTTACCCATGTCTCCCCACCCATCACCAGAAACAAGAGACATGATATCTATGTATCCTCGAAAGTATACTCATTTTTAGGGGTAGCACTCCACAAGCACCCCCTCTACCTCCACACTACTAGGTAATTCAAGATGAACACCTATCCCACCTCACCACCACTAGTACAAGACCTAGCATACTTCCCCAAAATACCATACAAGGATCCCTCATCCCTCGAATAGGTACAACAATCAATGGTATCAAGGAATGGTACCGCTCAAATAAAATGAGCACAAGATTGACCCCTAGCAAAATTGGTTGTTCCCATTAATACAACATTTGTTAACCAAGTGTTCATGTTGAGAACCAACATGTGTTCCCTTGCAACCTATAACACGTTGAACAACACCTTCTCCACTAGGAGAAGTTGGCCTCCAGAAATCTAGTGGCTTTCATCCTCACCCAACATGTGAACTATAATAATAGACACTACCCTTGTAGTCAAGTCAACAATATATGGCATAAGGATTCTTCCATCCTTATTGGAATTGGTGTTTCCCCGATAGTATTAGGGAAAAAACTGATTCTAGGTCCACTGTCGACTTAGATATGGAAGTGTCAAAACCCCAAATTTTCACAAAAATTTAAAATTTTGAGATAACATAAAATGCTGAATATGCGGTTTAATAACAGGTAATGGTTAGCAGAAAATGAAACAGTCCAATGATTAGTATTACACATTTTCAAATTATGTTAACTAAAGCAACTTCTTTTTCGTAATGTAAATAAGATTTACTTGCATACTGTTTTCTTTCAGTTTACTAACGAGTCTACTTTATGGCAAGTAGGTGGAATCTAACTTTGAATTCTGGGCTTACTTAGAATTTATGCTAATGCAGACAGATTGCTGGTTCTTACAGGTTCACAGGTATGATCGAACAAGTAGACGTTTTAAATTCATAAAGTATCAAGAAGTGTTTCTGTTTGCAAAATAATATGCTAGTAAAATAAGCTGATAATTTTCAAGAAACTTCAATGAGGTAAAGTAGTTTATCTTCTCTAGTTTTTCTTGTAAGCAAAGTTAAGATAAATGGGTCCTTTCTTTATCAAGCTTAGTGACACTAAAGATTCTTACTGTGAACTCTAAACTTGTAATCTTTGTCGTATATTCATTTCTATTTTAACATGCTTAACTTGCAATGCTACACTTATTCGTACTATTTGTTTTTATACATGGAAGAGCTTCTATCAATACTAAAGGTAAATACTCTCAAAAGAATATACGATTTTATTTTATTTTAAACCTACTAGTTATGGAAAATATCAACCTGTTAGTTCTATGTACAAACCAGTTGCTCACTAACAGGTTATCAACTTCCTCTTCAATGTCGTACTACATGTACTATTGTAACCACATACATTATCGTAATATTTACTAAAGTACCAGACTGATCATTATTTACATTCTGTGGGGAAACTTATTGCGTGTAAAACTCGATATTATAAGCTTGATTATTGTAAAATAACTGCATCGTTTCACATGGAATATTGTTTGCCCTTACTTCTTAAATCTAAGTCAATCAGTGTTGTTCCAGTAATTATAGGCTTGAGTAAGGTTATTCCGTTGTAATTTTATTATTACCATAATGCCTCTCTTACATTAAGTTTATGTCTATAGTGGCTATTATGGTAGATCTTTCTACTATGATCAAAATTCTACCGTATGCTAAGTACAAGTTATCTTGATCAATCATAGACTATCTTGTCCAATATAAACAATTATGGTAAATTACGAGTATTGACAAATCAAGAAGCAACTAGAGTCTATGAAAGTTTAAACCAAAGTCGAACTATGTAAAAGTCATGTTTATAAACTTTTACTCTGTTGTTCAACTCCATAAATTATAACCATCCGAGTTGTTGGTTTATAAGTGATAAGTTTGGATTATAAAACATGCTTACTTAACATTGTCTTGCAATTATATAAATCTACTTGTAGATAGAGAGGTTCTAAGCAAAATCGACTTTGGGATATCCAAAAGATTAAGTGGTTACCACCTTTCACTAGGTCAACGTTAACATATTATTGTTTTACCCAAACGCCCAAAATCGAGCTATCAAACATTATGATAAAGATTATATATGATTAACGATGTGATATGTATATGCATATATCATAGTTCATGCAATGTTTGATAAAAATCATTGTTTTAATAATTGGGATGATTGCACTGTAGGTAGACTTTGGAATCGACCCTTGCATGGTTGGAAATATTTGAGGGCACGTGGTCACCTTCTATCCAAGTATTGGTGATATAAAACTCTTGCAACCCTAATAGCTTGTCATTCTCCCTCCAAGGTTCACACTTGCCTTCGGGCTGCTTTGCAAGGTTTCATGGCGGCAGTGAGTGTTCTTCCTATTCTAGCTTACTCCAAAACTTGGGTTTAACATTGTTGTAGTCTTCAGTGTTCGGTCTTTCTACCGCTCCTTCTTTGTTGTGGGTGTTAATATACGAGATTTTACTGGTTTTATTTGCACTTGGCTTGTGGCCTATTCGTAGCTCCAGCTTTCCTTCCCCATGTCCTGTCACTGCTGTGAGAAGCTAAGGCTTCATTGTTGTTGGTTGTGCGCTTGTCGACGTCGTAGGGTTTGGAGGTTTTGTAAGTGCATTTTGCAGTCGGTGACAGTCTCTTCACTAGACTGTTCGATACTCTTTATTAAAGGTAAATGTTTGGTTTTCTTTCCAAAATAGAAGACTCACAGTAAAATCATGTTTACAGTTAGGTTTTTCAATAGTAAAAGAGTTTTAAAATTTAACGCACAATATTGTGCTCTCTTTGCAGGAACTTGAGACTATTCTTGCAACCTGTGATGAAGATAATGCTGGCTGTCTTCGAAGGCTCGTGGCTTCAATCCGGTAAGCCCTGGGTTCAATGAATGGGTTCTTACCCTGCTTGTAACAGGGTTGTCGATGGTAAAACCCCGAGCTTGGAAGCTTGTCCGGTTTCACCATTAGATAAATGGTTTTCTTGTTTTTAAAAGCTGTTGGTTCTATTCTGTTTACAAACCCTCACTTTGTCGTTGGGTAGTCCTGGGTGTGAGCTGGGTGTTGTAATTAGTTTAAATTTCCGGCCTTATGGCCTGTCAATGTAATAAATTGGTTTTTGTTCTCGAACTCAGTTTCGTTTTGTAGTGATACTGTATATTTTGACTCTGTGTATGTTAGGGTTTTACCCTAATTGACTGTTAATGAAGATTATTACTGTCTAATATATTTTGCAATAGATTATTGTTATTATTTAAGACTGTAACCCAGTCATATTGTGTAGTTTATAATATTTACTTATTTGCTTAGGAAATACAAGCTAGGGTTTTCCCGAATGAAACCCTTGTCTAAATTAAATTTTCAATTCATTTTTAAATAGGTTCTGTTACTTATTAATTTTGGCTAAATTTTCATTACAGGTGTGTTGTGACAATTTAACTTGTAACATTTCATTTGTCTTTAAAAAGGACTGTAAACAGTCTATAGTAGTTGAATTGTTTACTGATCTAATTATCCAAATAATTGGATTTTAGTTTAATTGTTTTTATTTATTTATAATGATTAGATAAATTGTTTTAGGGTTTCGACCCTGTAGTTTTACCTTCACATGTGTAAAAATGTTTGATAATTATAAAACAGTTTTTATATAAATATATATTTATTTTTATATTAGTTATTAATAATATTCTCATTGTTTTTATTTACTACACTGACAAATAGAATTTATTCAAAGTTCTTTGTAAAGATAAGCATAGATTCTGTAACTTAGTTTGCTCTTTATAAGTTAAGTACTTTTAATATAACCCTATTTAGTTTATAGTAATTATTAGTCTTAAATGAATTGATATTATTAGAAAATAAACTATATGATTAGTGCCATTATTTTCTTTACTGAACTGAATGTTAACATTGTAACTTGACTGTGATTTTTCTGCTGCATTTCATTCAGTTACTAAGTGAAGACAAAGAAATATAAACCTATCATACACAGTTTAACCTCCATAATATTTTAACTTGAATAAAAATTAATCTACTGTCTGTAAATACACAGTCTTATCTACTAAGATACTTTCTTATCATCTTAATCCTTCTACTTGTACTAGATTACTGCTATTTCTTTTCCAATATATATTTACATAAATAATCTTGTTTAAAACAATAAACATAGATAACTAGATTATTATTCTTTTTAATAATAACCTACATACTGAAATAAATTACTCTGCTAACTATGAAATGCAGAACCAAATCTATTCTATCCAGTCTCTTAACATTTTCTTTCATCTACTGTAAATACTCTATCTGTGCCGGAGTACGACCTGGTCCTTCCAGGTGTGGAAAAACACAGACTAGAATTTTTTTCCATTCTAACACACTACTTTTCAAATTCATTTCTTCAATAATCTAAAAGATTACTAAATTCTAACATTTTACAACTGAATATTTAACATTCATTTAACAGTCAACTTCAAATTTATCTATCTAACACAGTAAAACAAAATAATGTAGAACTTGATTAGGATAGACAACAACATAGTTAGGAGGTCTCTCCTCCCTACCAAACTCCTGGAGAGCTCTCAAACAACGATTCCTCAGGACCCCTGAGCCTATTCATGGTCTTCTTGGCTGAGAACTGGTGGAGCATGCAAACAATAGACTGGTCCAATAACTTAGTAAAACACCCTGCACTCAGCAGTAATATCTTTCAGCTTAAAAGCTGCACTAGATCACTTAGCAGTTATCCCCTCAAACTCTTTCTACAATTCGCTTCCATTGAATTTATCTGAAGTACATTCACTTGAATGATCACTTCTCTAGAATGAGCAGCCTCATCTCTCTTCAATGAGCATTTTTATACAGATTGCCTAGGTATTTTGGGTCAGTTTTCATTAATTGAGCCACCTGCTCTGATTCCACTTTCTTGGGGAATCATGACCCCAAATGCAGGGAGGTTGCCACCTGCAACAATTGGAAGTGGTTTGAGGATGCTGCCACATGTCTGTTTTCTCTCCACCCAGTATCCTCCACCAATTTGACCAGTAAACACTCTTTTAACAGCTCTCCTAAGCTGTTGTCTCCTCCTTTATTTATTTATAATAAAAATATTCAGAACTACATTAAATATCCTTGACTCTGCCGAGTCATCAATTACAAATTAGCATAAAATTTAACATATTGTCCTCAAATAAAATCAAATAATATTATATTGTTTTTGCAAAGATTAGCTCTCCTAAGCTGTTGTCTCCTCCTTTATTTATTTATAATAAAAATATTCATAATTACATTAAATATCCTTGACTTTGCTGAGTCATCAATTACAACTTAGCATGAAATTTAACATATTGTCCCCAAATAAAATAAAATTATATTATATTGTTTTTGCAAAAAATGATGCATGTGACAGGAAGGGTCTCCTATCAGATCCCCCAAACTGGTAATCTAGTTAGAAAAAATATATCAAAATGGTTGAGAGTAACCCTTTCATTTCCCACTACAAAACAACCAAGTTGAGGGCTACACAAACCTATCAAATCCCACATGACATGATCACTCGACCTCATCATGGGATACTCCCAATATTTCAGTATCCCTACCTCATGTAGACACTGCTAATCCTAGGGATATCAAGCCAACAAATATTGAAAGGCATTGAAGTGGCACTCATGCCACTTAATGGCTATATCTTAGTAGGCCCTATAAAACCAACCAAGAAAAAAGGTGAGTAAGTCCTCAAAACATTAAATCATGATAGTAAAACAACAAAAAAATATCAACCGGGTGATTTTTCCAAGAAACCCACACAACTGTGCGACATATAAAACATAACCCCTATGTAATACCCCCATTTTGACCCTTAGAATGCATTGGATTTATATGTGAATATTGTGTATATGTGATGTATGAGTCCTAATGTGGAGCTTTTTAAGACTTGATTTTTTATGTTTTGAGGTTTCAAACAAAATTTCAAAAAGACTTGGATGTATATAACAAAAGAGAAGGAAGGAATTTTCCCTAGCAAAATAGAGACTATGTGACCCTATGATATGACTAAGAGCGGAGGAAAAAAGCCGCTAATGGATGAAAAAGAGGAAGATGCACGTGGCATGGGGCACATATATAAGGTTGAAAACAAATAAAAATAAATAAACAGTGAAGATTAAGTTGGAAAATATCAGCGGCTAGCAGTTGATCTGGAGCATGGAGTTGCGTAGAGGATAAGAGAATGGAGCGGTAGAAAATTCTAAATTGCTTTCCACGTGGATATTTATGGTGAAGTCCATTGAGGAAAGCAGTGAGGAATAAACCGCTTCTAAAGGTTCCCGAAACCAGGTTTTATATGTGGTATAAAGGACTGTTGGCTAGTCAAAAAGGTTATTTTGTCTTGACGTGGTGGAAAAGGTGGGACGCTGATAGTGCATCGGTCTCCATTTCTGGTCACGATTCGAAGGTCAATTTTTTGTCATTATCCACTCACCGAGTATCTCTGAAACCTTGTTTCTTATTGTGTTTTTTGTTATGGGGAAGGGTCAGGATTCAATTATCCTCTATAAACTTTTGGATAGTAAGGAAGAGGTCATAGTCGACAGAGAAGGGAATATTTTCGACCTGGTTCTGTCTATATGTAGTATCTCTCCATCCAAGGAATGGTTATGGGAGTTTAAAACACAAGGGAATGATGTTTTAAATGTTGTTGGTTCTTTATTGTATCATTTTTCAATTGAGAAGACCCTACATTTCCCTGAATTTATGGAATGGTGCGTCAATAATTACTCTTTGACTGAAAGAGTAATTATGAATAGTAACACTACCATAATTCTCTATTAGATTAATGCAAGAGTTTTGTGTGAAGTATTGAATGTACTTGAGAATTTTTCAAAAAAACCTATTATTATATGTATGGTTTAGTTGTATAAAGGGCATAAACCCGAAGATAGAAATGTAATCTTATCAAATATTTTGAAAACCAACCAATCAATGGAAAAACTTTATTTTCCCTCGAATGTCATCTTTGTCCGAGAAGAAGTTCAATTAGTATTTTATATATTAAGTCAAATATTGGGGGTATGATAATGATAAGTATGTAACTAAAGTTATGTTGGGTTTCTTGTTAAAAATAAGTTCAGCTGATCCATAGTCGAACCGAATGTGTTGTCTTGGTTTAGGTTAGTTCTTAGCTGGTGTAATTCATTCTTAGTTGGCATATTTTCCTAAGTTGAGGCATTTCAGGTATGAGTCATATTTCTTGAACATGCTTATATTCTCTAATGTGTCTGAGTTACATTTCATTGGTACGAATTTTTCTCCCGGGCTTCCTAGACAAATATTTTTTTTTGAGTTTGTAGACAAAATAATGACATAAGTATATAGAATAATCTTTGATACAAAATTTCCTAGAGTTCTGGAAGAAATGAAGAACACCTTGCAGTATTAAGCAGAGAGTTGTATAGGGGATTGGTTTTTGTACAAAGAGTTTAATGTTATTTGTGTGTACAGTTTCAATGGAGCAACCTACAAGTTGCCTACTTTTTTGGCTTCGAGGATTTTTGCACTTGAATTCATTAGACAAATATTATGTTCATAGGAAGAACATTTTGGCGCCTTTCAGAAATCTTCAGATGTAAGGTTTCCTATTAAGATTGGTTCGTTCATCTTTAAGAGAAAAGTTGCATTATCTATAGTTCAGAAATTGTTGGAAATTATGGATTCCCAAAAAATGGAAAGACTGAATTACGATCCAAGTCAAATTATATCTCAGAGAAGCAAACAAAACAAGAACAAATCCTTTTGACACCAAATGATAGAAGGAATGGATAAATTTTTCAATTTGTTATGTTTCAAACTTGATCATGAAGAGATTAAATAAGAGATAGTGAAGATTAATGTGGAGAGAAGAGAGGAATTGGCCTTGATAGTTCAGACGTCGTCCAATTCTATTTCATGGAATAAGAGAACCCTTTCATAGATTGATATATAATGGAGGTTGATGATGAAAATTAAAATAAAAGAATGAATACATAGTTTGAAGGGGAAATAGTTATACAAGATTAACATAATTTGGATGATTCAGGGAAAAGCTTTCTTTTACAACAACAGCCTGTACAAATACAACAATATTCAAAATTTGGTTGAAACAATTAGAAATTTCAATGAGAGATTGATCAAGGCTTAAGAAGAGTAGAACCAGATTAATGTTGCTATCCTTCAAATCCTCTTTAGTATTCAGCAGAGAGCTCATCTTGGATCTAATCCAAGCAATGTTGGCCAAGGAAGAATAAGTGTTGAAAGTTGCACCAGAAGCCACACTAGAAAGAAAAATCCAGGTCCAAGAAAAGGTTCCTTGAGCATAACACATAAGGTATCTTTGTCAAGGTCTTATTCTACCAGGTCATGTGATTCCAGAGGTCCTTGAAGTATCCCAAAGCATACTTCCCGTATATTTGAAAGAAGAAGTACTTTTAGAAGGATTCCACAAGGAGAATTCATAAAGACAAGTCCACTCACATTTGATGGAGAAAGTGAGGCTAGCTAGGAAGCAAATTCGTGTATTCTTGGAATGAATAAATATTTTGGAATTCACGATTACCCAAGAAATGAGAAGGATATAATTTTTATTTACAATCTCAATGGTCGAGCTTCAATTTAGTCGAAGGACCTGATGCAAGTAAAATGAATCAAAGAAGGAAGGATCAAATGGGAGTGATTTAAAAAGTATTTCAAGGAAAATTACCTATCTACTAGGTATTATGATAACAAGAGGACAGAGTTCAGTGATTTAAAGTTGGGACATAAGTACATGAAAGAACATGTAAATATTTTTTTGTAATTTTTGAGGTATGTATATTACATCAACTATGAAAGGGTAAATCATTGAAAGCTTCCTTGGAAGTCTGCCTCATAATTATAGTGGTAGGATAGAGTTTGTCAATCCACCAACCCTTGATGAATCCATTAGACTGACATGCATTGATATGAGAAAAGAAAAGTAAAATTATAATTTCATCCATCATGGGAAGGAAATACAAAGGGAATACTTGGCATAAGGAAAAGTGGATTCAAGCCTCCACCATTTAGAAATCAACCAAGAAATTTTCAACAAGGTCAACAAGCAAGAAGTGGAATTAAGCTAGCAGTAGCAGCAAGAAAAAGACCAAAAGGACCACTTCAGTGTTGGGGAAGTGGGGGGAACCGCATGCTTAAAGACTATCCACATCGAAGAGAGAACCCTTGAGGATTGCATAACTTAGAAGAATAATTTATAGTGGAGGATATGGCAAGGGAAGCTCCTTAAATTTATGCACCATTGGAAAACCATCAGGAAGACCATCAGTCACCAATAGTGGAAATTGAAGTTCATATTAGTAAGAAATATATTTTTGTTTTGATTGATCCAGGATCTACCCATAGTTATATTTCTCCAAAATTGGTTGAAAATTGTTCTCTTAGAAAAATGAAGCATAACCTTGGATAGTTAAATTAGCAAGAAGAACAAAAATAAAAGTGAGCAAATTAGTGATGGAGTGTCCCATAGAGTTGAATGGACTCCTCACAAAAGTATAAGTTGAAGCTTCCTAGATATGGACCTTTCAAGATGATAGAGAAAGTCAATGATATTTGTTTTTATTAACAACCTGATTTTGGACTATTCAAAACCATGACAAATTAGTAAGTTGTGACTATACTCAAGGGATATGGGTCATTAGATTGGTGGCTTGCACTATGTAGATAATCCCAAAAATGAAGTATCATTAAAAGCTTATTTTTCCACCCACTTTTTCATGAGCATCATCACCTTTGTAATCACCTTCAACATCATTAGCCCCATAATTTCCATCACCTCCATCATCATATGATTTGAGTATTTTGACCAAAAATAAATCCAAACCTAAAAGTCCATAAAAAGCCATCGCACATAATTCCCCTACAAAATCACGCATAATCATCACACAAAGTGTACTTACAAGATTTGCAAAGTGGTCCCAAAAATTGAATTAAGTTAATTATCAATATTATTCACCATCCAGAAATGTATAGTGGTTGAAAGTGGATATCACCAATATGTTATTACTAAAAATATCCTTTGATTTGGTTTCCAAAACCCATAAATATACCGGTAATTCATTAATGCAAATTGATTATTGACATTGGAGCTATTTCTAAGAGATGCCCACATATTGTTATAGCGGATTTCACCACACTAGGTGAATCACACATTGTATGGCATTCCCCTGTCCCACTGCAGACTCATTAGCCCCTATGGACCACTTGTTGTCTTTTTATGTATCATTGACCATCCCTAAAAACATTAGAAAAATGATATACGCGGCCTTTTCCCCGATAACCGCGTACATACGTGGATATTCCCTCTATAGTCGCGTACATCGGGATGTGTAAATAATCCAAAATCCTTTGGAGCGTTCCTTGACTTGGATCCGACTCATATGACTCCTGGCCTTCCATATGCCTTGAGATCGAACGGACGACGAACTTTCAGTATCCATTTGAAAAGCTATATAAGGAACCCATTGAGACATTGAAAGCATAAGAGAGAATTGAGAGTAACGAAACTATAGTCCATTGTTGCCAGAACTTATGCTTGAGTCTGCATCCCTTTGTCCCTTGGAGCACTGTTGTGTTCTTCCCAAGCTTGTCTTTTGCTAGTAAGCTTGCTATCGAAGTGATGGAGGATTGAGGTGGTGGAGGCCCAAGTGGGGGATTCAGTTTCTCCGGTTCGCAGACGTGTCGTCAGAGGTTGTCACTTGTAATCTCTGATTCATATTAATAGAAATATATTTTCCTATCCAGTAATGTGTATTTGAATGAATATTGTATCCATTGGAATATGTCAAATGCTTATACATTATTGCTTATATATGCTAGAATAGATCTAACACCATGAAATATAGTATGCTTGTATTGTTTACTTGTTGTTGAGGACGTGCTATAACAATTCAAGCTGAATATTGGAAAGCTCAACGGGGATCTAATTCAACCGTCCGGAATAAGGTACGAGGTTCAATCCTTTAGTGTTAGATGTTTTTATTTCTATTGCATATTGGGAAAGATTGATTTCTGGAGTCTAGCTATCTGTTGTGGTACCCGAAGCCATAGGAATTTCTCTCTGTAACAGAATTGGCGACTCCGCTGGGGAGTTCCTAGTAATTGTCCTTTGGGGGTTGATCTCTTGGCATTCAATGTATTTGAATTGCTCTCTCTCTCTCTTGTTTCTGTGTCGGGTATGGGGGCATGTATGCCTGGTAGATCCTGATTGGTGTGAATTTAGTCTCAGCCTGTCTGTTTGCCTTGAATTTGTGCATCTTTTTCTTCCTGTACGCGAGTTTTTCACTTACAGTCGCGTATACACGCGGTTTCCCCTGGGATTTCCGCGTATACACGCGGTTTCACTACGCACAGTCGCGTATACCCTGGTTTTTTACCTTTTTGTGGAATATAGTGGATTGCTGGGTGAATCCTGTTAGTTGCTGAGTCTCCTTTGGCACTGCCTGAGTCTGTTAATACCTCTGTTTTTTACCAGAAACGTTTTTTTTAGCCTAAATTTTTTCTTTTAGGAAAGTTCTTGTCATGGCATCTTTGATTTTTTGTTTGAGATTAGTGCATTAGAGTCCTTTTGCCTTAGTTCTTTGCTGGAATGTTGTTTATGTGTTCTTGCAGAGTCTGGGGTGGTTAGAATCATTCTTATGCTTTTTGTATCTCTTTATTTTCAAAAAATCCAAAATATTTGCTTATCATCATGCATTGCATTATGCATTTTGCATTGTACTTGCATTAGATCTAGATTTGCTTTGGAGTAATAGTTAGGAATTCATATAGGGAAGTTTGCATTCAGCATTTGAAGAAAGAATTGTGCATTCACGTAGTACGCATACCCTATTTTCATGGACACAATGCATTTGCATTGATTGTTAGGTGTGCATTTTACTTCTTGTTGCGTCATAACACCATTAGTTGCACGACCATATCCTATTTTTGAGTAATAAAGCCAAACTAAAATCAACGCTAAATAAAATGAATTACACTCTTTTCTTTTCTAGGGTGCACCAACAAGCTTAGGTTTTAGGATCTTGGAATAATTCATTGAAAGTTAATTCTCAAAGATCACTAAACAACAACAACTAGGTGTCTGTCCAGGGAGTGTGTGAAATCCTTGGTATAATTAGCGTTCTCAGGAAGATCCTCTCAAAAGGGAGTCAAGCACTAGGCAGTGTGAGCGGTTGTTGATTGGGATAACCCCTGGTCGAGAACTGTGTAGCACCGGCGATATAGCCAAGATTGTATTCGTATCTGGGGGCTCTTTCGGGAGTTTCGGGCTTTGCTACCCTACCCATACGGTCAATCCTGCCTGTGACTGTCCGCCTGAGCGTTGATTATATTGAGGTGACCTTAGTGACCTTACCTAGGATATCGAGGGGGTACGTGTAGAGTTTATTCTGCATGTGTCCCGGCCAGGTTGGGGTCGGACAACACAGTCGCTTTACGCGTTGAAGTTGAGGGCCACAATAATTGGTTTCGAACCTCCGCTTGTGGTGACAAGGGCCTCTCAAGCCTCTCCTAGGCGAGACATACCGGCCAAATTCAGGAGCTCACTTATCCAGCCCTTGTTTGCTTGCTTTTGGCTTTATATTTTATAGTGATTGCTCTGTGCACGCTAGTTGGCCTAGGGTTGACGTAAATAGAGAGTCTTTGATTTTTGTTGAGTCATTGTGGAGTCAGGTGCGGTTCCGTGCCGTTATTTTCGGTTAGCAGGACTTCCTCCTTCCACTTTTCCTCCTCCTTTGGGAGAGGGGCCTAGACAGTCCAGGCGGACTGTGTCACACACTGATTCACACACCATGGAGGATCATTCAGAGACTATTCCTGAGCCACCTCCTCCTATTCGTATTGACGATGGGGAATTTACTCCTACATATGATCCCTCACCTGAGCTAGCTGAGATCGGTCCCGTTATTTCCCAGATAGGATCTTTGCATGATAGACCTGCTCACACTAGGCCAGATTCCCCATTGGCCCGTTACCGGTATGGAATGCCGGATGATGCCGAGACTCACTTTGACCCTCCTAGCACTAGCTACGGTAGTTATGTTATGACTGGTTTTCCTATGCACGATTTGACATTTCATGTTGAATCCAACTTTGACCCTAACACTATACTTGGGGGCATTCCCATGCCTTACCTTGCGGAGAGGTTTGGGAGTACTAGTCACATTGCACCTTCCATCCCAGCGGTGGAAGCTACATCTTATATACCTACTAGGTCTAGAGTTAGTGATCCCATAGCGATACCAGGTTCTAGACGAGTGACGATAGGCACTAGCACATATCTTCTTACAGAGATTCCCTCGTCCTCGCTTCCAAGTTCTTCAAATGCGAACCCTCCACCTTACTCTCGTGGTCCTTAGAGTCGGCACGTAGATACGAGTCAGATCCGTACTGCGATTACTAGACCTATTGTGTCTCAAGCCTACATACCACCCGTAGTTTCGGGAGGTTATGTTCATGTTTCTAGAGGTCAGGTTGCTACTTCCTCGGCATATATCCCTACTTCTGGTATGTATATTCCTACTTCCGGAACGTATCTTCCTGCCTATTGAGTGTCTCATGGGGCATCGCAAGCGATGACCTATGGACCCTACTATGGGGCGCAGTATGGACAGGTCTCTCCACCTTATGGAGGCGGGTATTCACAACCTGCTTACTCTCCTAACTATGGCTTTGTAGCTCCTACTAGTCAAGGTCCACCTCATTATGCTACTTCCACGCCACCCTATACAGGTCATACAGGAGGAGGTCACTATGGCCAAGGTCATGGTGGTAATCAATCCTATATGAACCAGGGAACGGTCCCTAGACCTCATCATCCTAGGCTCCCTTTCCTCGCGACACTCAATTTACCTGACTTATCGAGACTTACGAACGATCCTGTGGCTCATGACCCAGCTTGGCCAGCTGTCCCTACCAAGATTCCTTCGGACATACCTAAGTTCGAAGGAAAACCAGGAGAGGATCCGAGTGAACACGTTACGACATTCCACCTATGGTGCTCTTCCAATTCATTGCATCAGGACTCAGTCCGTTTGAGACTATTTCAATGCACCCTTACGGGGCCTGCGGTGAAATGGTATATAGAGTTACCTAGGGGTGCCTTTAATTTGTTCGACGGTCTTGCGATGACTTTCCTTAATCACTTCTAGCTACCAGTGCGCTATGATGTTGGTACTGAACTCTTGTCGACATTTCGGCAAGATAAAGCCACCCATATTTCTGATCATATTCAGGAGTGGCATAGACGAAAGAGATTAATCAAATCCTTTATACCATCGGAGTTCCTCCTTGAGTGGTTCCTCAAATATTTATTGCCATATATCGCGAAGGATGTTTCCACATCCGGAGTGCAGAATGAGGAACAAGCCATCTTTAGGGCACATGAACTAGACTTGATCTATGCTCAGTCTGGTTTGTTATATGAGATTATACCTAACGCTCCTTGTTCTAGTTTCGATCCCAAGGTCAAACCTGGACCACATGCTGATGGCATTGTGGGTAGTGCAAGTAAGAAACCTGCAGGTTCGGTTGTGAAACAATTTGCTCAGTTGTCTATCAACTAATCTGCCTCGGGAAAAGCTACGGCTTCGTCTCAGCTTGCCCAAGCGGCGAATGTACTGGCTGTGCAATCGTCCGACCAGAAGGGTAACCAGCAACCCGGACGGAATCGAAAAAAGGGTAAAAACAATAATAAGAAGGGTGGGAATAAAAATGAGAATGCCAATAATAATGACAAGAACAATAAAAATGCTGGGGGGAACAAGTAGAATAAATGTAAGGTTAAGTTTCCTTGCAAGCTTTGTAAGGACGATCACCTCACTTACTTGTGCCCTAGGATGGATGAAGCTTCGAAGTTCATAGCACAGGGCCCAGCTCTGTTAACGAACCTTTTACCGCATAACCAGAATATGAAATCGAAGTCCCATGATCAATCTAGTGATGGATATCCACCTGAAACTAGTGGTCATGGGTGCATTAATATGGTCTGTGCCGCGAAAGTTGTGACGCGTGTGAAATATTATACTTCGTCGCAACCCAACCCAGGTAAAGAACCTGATCCACCAGGAACCCCTTTGCGTATTGAGAAACCTGCGGATAAACTTGAGGCTGCACCTCGCATTCCTAAGGGGGTACTTAAGCGTTCGAAGCATAATCCAAATGCCCAAGCCGCCGAGAACTATTCAGTTGTCGAGGACTTGGGTCATACTCCTTGTGCGATGTCTGCATTGGAAGTGCTTCAGAGTTGTCCGTCGCAAAGGAAGGCTTTGCTTTCCGCTCTTGGTGTGAATGGTGATGATTCTTCCTCAGTGATCAAATTTGAAACCGCAGGACATCAGCCTCGCTTTCCCTACTATGTGTCCCTTTTGGTGCATGTATAATGCCTTAATATGATCATCAAGTGTACAGTGATTGACGAGGGCGCTGCTGGAAGGGTCTTGGTTCTCCTGAGTTGTCAAAGTCTACGACCATGTTAACTGATTTTGATGGGAGATCATTTAGGATGCATGGTATCCTTCCTTCTCTTAAAGTCCGTTTGGGAGGGAAGACCGTTGTGATAGAGGTCGAGGTGGTTGATGCGCCCCTTGACTACAATTTCTTACTGGGAAGGAATTGGATGTATAGTATGCAAGCTGTTGCGTCTTCTGTATTTTGCGTTGTATGCTTTCCTCATAATGGGAATATTGTAACGATTGATCATATGGCATTCAAGAATCCGCCTATTAGTGCATCTTCGGAAGCTTTGGTTCTGAAAGTTGAACATTCCCAGCCGGCAACTGGGAGTGTGGGTGTAGGTATGTATCCGTCCCTCATGGGAACCTTTAGTTGTCCTGCACCCGTCCTCATGATAGGATCTAGTTTCGATGGTGCTTCCACATCTACGAGATCGGTGCCTTTTCGCACAAGTCATATGGGAGATTCTTGGATTCTTCCTTCACCGAGTCCTTCGAGTGAGGCCATTGAGATGAGTGTGCCGTTTCCTGCAGCCATGATAGCTTACCAAGCTAATCTCCAATCTACTACAGAGCCTTGTTATTCTTCTTCACGGACAGAGGAAGACCCCTATGTGCTGTCGCCATGGGAAGTACAGTCTTCTCATGCCCATGACTACCTTGATACGGTTTTCCCTTCAGATGAAGTGATCATCGAGGCTATGCCGGGAGTTGAGCCACCATGGGAGGAACTTCATCATAGATCATATTTCCTTCCAGAGCTTGACCTTTTGGAGCATGAGGATTATAGGGAGATTCTTAGACAGAAAGTTGGTAGACCCATGATTCCATTAAGCTCTCATGGTCAGATGGCTGATGGAAACATGGCAAACATATCGTCAACTATGCCTATCAACATTTCTCGCAACCCTGGTACAATTGAGAATGTCTACATTGGGGCGGACTGTTCCCAAGATGAGATTCGCAAGTATACTGAGCTGTTCAAGGAATTCCATGATGTTTTTGCTTGGTCTTACGATGAGATGCCAGGGATTGACCCTTGGATTGTCGAACACGAAATTAAGACTTACCCCAATGCTAAGCCTGTTCGACAGCGTTTACGCGCGGTAAATCCTAGGAAAGCACCCGCCATAAAGGCAGAGATAGAGATCTCTTGAAAGTTGGTTTCATCTATGCCGTTCCCTTGACGAAGTGGGTTTCAAACCCCATTCCGGTAGATAAGAAGCAAGGAGCGATCTGTATACGCACTGATTTCCGTGATTTAAATCGTGCCTGTCCTAAGGATAACTTCCTCACGCCATTTATAGATCAGATTTTGGATGAGTGTGTGGGTAGTGAGGTGTTCTCCTTTATGGATGACTTTTTTGGGTATAATCAGATTCAAATTAAACCTGAGGACCAACATAAGACTGCATTTATTTGTCCTTGGGGAACATTTGCGTATCGAAAAATGCCTTTCGGCCTTAAAAACGTCGGAGCTACCTTTCAGCGGGCGATGACCTTGATTTTCCACGATCTCAAGTCCATTATTGAAGTATTTTTGGATGACCTTGCTACTCATTCTCGCATGAGGATGCGTCATTCTTATCACTTGAGATTGGTGTTCGAAAGATGCCGGCACTATGCTGTTAGATTAAACCCTCATAAGTGCATCTTTTGCATGAAATTAGGTTGTTTGTTAGGATTTATCGTTTTGAAAGAGGGTATAAGAGTCGACCCTTTGAAGGTTGAGGCAATACTTCAGTTGTCTCCCCCGCGAAATATTCGTTATCTTCAGTGTTTGCAAGGCATGGCAAACTTCCTACGAAGATTTGTTGTCAATTTCGCCAATTTGACTAGAGGTTTCATGCGTCTCCTGAAGAAGGATACTCCCTTTGAATGGGATGAGCGAGCCCAGGAGTCCTTCGATGCACTTAAGTGAGCCCTAGCATCGGCCCCGGTGATTAGTCCTCCGAATTATAGCCGTGATTTCCTATTATATGTGGCCGCGTCTTTAGAGACGATTGGAATGGTTTTGGTTCAGGAGGATGAGGAGCTCCAGGAGCATGTCATATATTATCTGAGCTGAAACCTTATTGACACAGATATTCAGTATTCTCATGTCGAGAAGCTTGCCTTAGCTACCGTACATGTGGTGCAGCGTTTGAGACATTATATTCTCCTTCGCCAAACCTTGGTTGTTGCCCATGTCAATCCATTTCAGTTCGTCCTCACACGTAGGATGATTGGGGGAAAATATAATAAATGGATTGTCATTCTGCAAGAGTTTGATCTCGAATTTGTTTCGGCAAAATCGAAGAAATATTTAATCTTTGCAGAGCTCATATCGGATTTTCCGAGCGAGGCTGAGGAGTCGGTATGTGAATATACGTTCGTTGATGAACACATTTTCTTGATCTCAATGGATGACCCATGGTACGGTGATATCATAGTATATTTTCAAACACAGAGGACCCCTAATCACCTCTCGCGAGATGAGCGACATCGATTACGTCACGTTTCCAAGAACTACCTCATAGTGGACAATACTTTGTACTGCTGTAGAGTAGATTCCCTTTTACGACGTTGTTTAACTCATGACGAGGCTGAGGTAGTGCTTAATGATTGCCATGGAGGGGCGTGTGGTGGTCATTTATTTGGGCTTGCTACAGCTCAAAAGATTTTGAGAGCAGGATATTTCTGGCCGTCGATCTTCAAGGATTGTATTGAAGTGGTCAAGAGGTGCCACCCTTGCGAGGCGTTCTCACGTAACATGTGCTCGAAGCCTGCCCCGTTACACCCTATTATCACCATCGGTCCCTTCACCAAGTGGGGGCTATATTTTATGGATTGCAACCCAGCTTCGGCTGGGGGGCACCATCATATCATAGTGGCTGTCGATTACTTCACGAAATGGGCTGAGGCAATGCCTACAGTAAAATCCAACGGTGAGACAGCCGCTCACTTTGTATTCAACCAAATCATCTCTAGGTTCGGGATTCTAAGAGAGCTTGTCACTGACCATGGCTCGCACTTTTAGAATCGTATGATGGAAGAGTTGGCATCCAAGTTAGGATATAAGCAAGAGCACTCCTCTTCTTACTATCCTCAAGCGAATGGACAGGTTGAAGCAGTGAATAAATCACTTAAGTCCATTCTCCAACGAACCATCGCACAAAGCAAGATGAATTGGCATATTATGTTGTACCCTGCTTTGTGGGCATATCGAACCGCGGTAAAGACTGCCACTGGTTTTTCTCCATATCAGCTTATTCATGGAGTGGAGTCAATATTGTTGGTTGAATGCGAGATTCCTTCGTTGAAGTTAGCCGTGGAACTCTTACCAAACACTTCACCTTTGGAGGAGTGTTTGGTTCACCTTGAGCAACTCGATGAGCAGTGTAGAGATGCCTTGGTGACTCTAGAGGTTAATAAGCATTGTGTGAAGGCCCAATACGATAAGTCTGTCCGTCCGAGAGTGTTTAGTGAGGGAGACTTGGTCCTTTTGTGGGATCAATCAAAAGAACCCTTAGGGGCAGGGAAGTTCAATCCTATGTGGCATGGTCCTTACGTGGTCAAGCGTGTATTAGAGAAGGGTGCCTACGAGTTAGTGGATTACGAAGGGACAGTCTTGGTGGAGCCTAGAAATGGGCTCTATCTTAAGAAATACTATGCATGATCTTTAGCCAAGGCTGTTTGTTGTATATTATTGTACAACTTTTTTACATAGTTAGGTCTTGTTTATTGTGATCGGGTTTGTGATTAGTTTCCATTTCTTGTGGCAGATGTCAATGGAATCTTCCACCTACATAGGATTCGCGGATGGTGCAAGTCGTCACACTCAAGACTCAGCCTCAGCTGCTTGGGTGATTTATACTCCTATGGGTCATGTACTGTCTTCAGGAGGTGTATGTCTACGGCCATCTTCCAACAATGTTGCTGAATATAGTGCCGTTATCAAGCTTCTACGGGATTCCATTTTGCATGGTGTTCTCTCTCTTGAGGTACGTCTTGATTCAGAGTTAGTAGTGTCACAGCTCAATGGTTTGTACCATGTTAGAGATATGACGTTATTGAGGAGATTCTTGCGTGTGAGATTGCTAGAACGACAATTTGAGAACATAACATATATACATATTCCAAGAAATTATAATCAAATTGCTGACTCATATGCTAACTATGTGTTAGATTGGCATTTGTTTCATTCATTATAAATTAATCATAAAAACAATTTGTACACATGTAAATAAATAAACCGATCACCATAAAACTTTTTTATATACATAAAAATGTGGTAATACATAATGTCATAATACAAAATTGGGGCTTTGAAAGCCACCATCATGATACACGGTAGTACAAAATAGATACACTCCCAGGTGTCTAGTCCTGTGGAGGTGGATGAGGGTTGTGATCATGAAATGTCACCACGGCTCTAGCTAGCTGCCGGAATAATCGCACCCATGCGCGTGGTACACCCACCACCTGTCTCGGCATAGCCTCAGGCAAGTCCTCGACTTGCGCCATGGGAATCCTGTGAGTCAGTCGCACGAAGTTGGTATGGATGCTTTGGAGCATTTGCTTCGCATCCACACCGGTGATATTGTCTCCTCTTCCCCTCTGTCTATGACGTGGGAAGCCCTCTGGTCGCCGTGGTCCCACATCTGCACATGAATGGTAGATGTCATTATGTATTGTCACCCAAAACATGTCTTTTTGATTCCATTAATCAAGAAAACACAAAAAAATCAAATACTTCAAAATTTTTAAAAAGAGTAAGGGTCAAGATTCGTTGCCTATGTCTCCATATGTTGACCCTGGTGGTAATGGCATGTCCGGGTCTCCCCGGAAGTCTATCCCTGCATAAGGGTAGTCCTCTATGGCAACAATCTGTCGTCGCCACCATGGAAAAAAGTCTGTTGGATAAGGGTTGGCCACCCTACCGCCCCCTAGTCTGCGCATCGTGTCTACCCAATGCCATTGGGCTGGATCTCGAACCCCGTAGAGAGGAACATCCACTCTAGGGATCAATCCTGGAATACGCTCGAAGAAAAACATGCTCAAGATACTGCTGAACCTGAAGTTCCGTATCCTACCTGCCTTGCACTCACTGAGCTGATGTTTCATGTTGCTCAGTAGGGAAGTGCTCCAGTCATAGATGGTCAGTGTCATGCACTCCACCGCTTAGAACATTAGTGGCCAAGAAGCCTGATGGAGTGATGCTAAGCCTGCTATCCTGCCCAGCGTCAGTAGTATGGCCTTTAGGCCTAGCACCTGTATAGCATTGGTGGGAACTTGGCTCCCCACCTTCTCCCTCTCTGGGTAGCAGTACACAGCTATGTACTCGTCGATAGTCAGCCCATGACCCGGCCCTCCTCGGGCATGAAGGTTCACCATCTCACCTCGCCGTGATAGACCTGTGATAAAATAGATATCCTCCACCTCAATGGTGAGGGACATACCGTCTAGCCGGAAGGACTCTGAGTCTGGATCCCAATAGTCTACAAGCATCTGTAGTAGTCATAGTTTGGCCCTCAAGCCACCTAGGCACCAAAACTTGTCGAGTATGCATCTTCTTAGAGCTTCTTGAGCCATTCTGTCAGCCCTTACTGCTTCCTCTACATCACCGTGCTCGCGTTCTCGCCACTCTAGCACCATCCTGCATGAGAGTTTGACCAAAATGTCCATTAGATTCTTATAAATCCTTATGTGCGGCGTCCTGTTTTGAAAACAGCCGCGTATGTACGTGGTTTCTGGTCCCTTTTCTGCGTATAGCCAGCCCTATACGTGGAAAAAGCCTCATTACTCGTGTGGGCCATAGCGCTCATGTAAGTTTGGCCTTTAAAAATTCATTTGACCATGAAAAATTATAAAAATTGTATTGAAATGCAAGTAGAGAACATGAGTAAATACCTGGAAGAATCGGTTGTGAATTCCGCCGGCTGGATCTCCTGGAATTTGTAGTTGAATATCAGAGCTCAAATGGGTAAAAGTTTCAAATGATTTATATTTTTTACTATTTATAGAAAAAATTTCAAATATTTGAAAATTTTTACCCCCTTTCCTATAGTTTTGACCGTTTCTAACCATTTTGGACCGTTTCTGACCTAATTGGTGATGTAGAAGACCGTTTTCAGCGTCATTTCAGCCTTTGGATTGACCCGTTCGTACTGATCTAAGGTATAACGTCTAAACTGGCATATAGGTTAGGTTCACCACCGTTTGCATTTTGCATCACCTTATGACCATGTCACTATATCCTTAGGTACGAACCCAATCTATTATGTCATGGAACCTTCTTGCTGCTATAGAAGTGGCATGATATGAGTGGTAGAGACTCACCTTACATGGGTACCCTAGTTAGCGCCTTATTTTCATTTGGTGCCCATGCCGATGTTTCCCCCTTTAGGGTGTGGGAGTCTGTTGTATAGTATTGCCATGACATTTAGCAAGAGCCTCATACTCCTCTTGATCTTATGCTGGCCATGACCCCCCGGACTCCCTTGTATCAAGTTGTGGATGCATTATCATGAGCTTTGCCTGTCTTATTGAGCTTTATGCCGGCTCCCCTGACATTGTGTTTCAGCCAGATAGCCCAAGCTTGTCTCATGTCTAGCCATGCAGAACCTTTATTTATATCCTTCGCAGCTTGATTCCATGTTTACCGGGAGGGGATTTTCCCCCGAGTGTCAATATCTTACACATGTATCCTTGCATTGAGCATAGGTATGTTCCACTGCTTGGAACTAGTTTGTTTTCCCTAAATGACACTCATCTCCTCCTAGTTTGTAACTATAAAGCTAGTTTATTCTTTTTTCAATCTTTTCAAATAACTGAAAAAGACCAAAAAAATAAAAAAACCAAAAAGCCAAACAAGAAAAGATATCATCTTTGGTAGCTGTCGAGTCGTGTCGCCTTCGAACATAGCACTATATATCACATCCATTGGTTGGGTTATAGTTTGACTTTAGGAGTTGTACTCGTTATCTGAGTTTTATCTCCATCGACTGGTTAAGCTTCCAGTCCCTATGGAGCCTTTATTGATGCCTCCTGCATCATAGAGATGTCCCAGTTTGTATATCGAGTCTATGATGCCTTCATTTAGTCACCATACGCCGTTATGCTCTTGTTCCAAGGAAGTTGAAACCTGAGTCGGCCATTCCTCAGTTATCTTGACTTTGCATGTCAGCCATTCCCAGTACAGTTACTGGTTCGTGCACCTTATGATCGAGTTCTTCCATATTATACAGCCTTGCTAAGTACCTCGTGTTGGATGATGGGGGATTCCCTAATGCCCTCCTTCCAGCATATTTCATCCCATCGACTTCAGATCATTTATTCTAGGATTAGAGTCTAGAGTCATTTTGAGTGCCTTGAGACTTGCAGTCATCAGTGGCAGGTTCTCTCGCCATTGACAGTTTTGGGAATACATCAATGTCCCCTGATCGATGGATTCTCTCAAGTGTTTGACCTCAACACATTTATTCACACTTGTTAGTTTGCACTCTAGTACCTTGATTCCCATTTTCATTATTAGTGGGTGATCTCGCGTCTGTTAACGGTATACATCAATGACCGGTAATCAGACGATGGACTACTATGTTCGACCTCGACACCTCTATTCGTATAGTAGGACATGTACTCGTAGCAGTTTGTGTAGAATACCTTCCAGATTGGTGGCATCCACTATATGCTACCTCCTTGATCGTGCCAGTGTTCATGAGATTTCAGCTCTCATGACTTGTTCCAGTATATGTCACACATTGACAGCCACTATGTAGATCTTGATCTGTTATATATCTTCAGCCTTTGTGGAGATCATGGTACTTTGTATATATTCATCATGGATATTCTGATCTATGTATATTGTACGTGGCGATGACCACATATGTGTTATCATGTTTCATGCCTATTCATGGCCATTGTACTCTTATGTATCCGGGACTGCTATATGTATTTGCAGTTATATGCAGAGTTGTATTATGGTATTATGCTGATTGGGTGGCTGGTCTTCCATTTGGGTACCTTCATCACTTCACTTCTGGGATGGACTTATAATGTATTTCGGCCATCGTATAACCCCTCTAATCTCATACATTAGGGGGCATCTGTTATAGCGGATTTCACCATACTAGGTGAATCACACATTGTATGGCCTTCCCCTGTCCCGCTGCAGACTCATTAGCCCCTATGGACCACTTGTTGTCTTTTGATGTATCATTGAACATCCCTAAAAAAATTAGAAAAATGATATACGCGGCCTTTTCCCCGATAACCGCGTACATACGCGGATATTCCCTCTATAGTCGCGTACATCGGGATGTGTAAATAATCCAAAATCCTTTGGAGTGTTCCTTGACTTGGATCCGACTCATATGACTCCTGGCCTTCCATATGCCTTGAGATCGCATGGATTCGACCTTTTAGTATCCATTTGAAAAGCTATATAAGGAACCCATTGAGACATTGAAAGCATAAGAGAGAATTGAGAGTAACGAAACTATAGTCCATTGTTGCCAGAACTTATGCTTGAGTCTGCATCCCTTTGTCCCTTGGAGCACTGTTGTGTTCTTCCCAAGCTTGCCTTTTGCTAGTAAGCTTTCTATCGAAGTGATGGAGGATTGAGGTGGTGGAGGCCCAAGTGGGGGATTCAGTTTCTCCGGTTCGCAGACGTGCCGTCAGAGGTTGTCACTTGTAATCTCTGATTCATATTAATAGAAATATCTTTTCCTGTCCAGTAATGTGTATTTGAATGAATATTGTATCCATTGGAATATGTCAAATGCTTATACATTATTTCTTATATATGCTAGAATAGATGTAACACCATGAAATATAGTATGCTTGTATTGTTTACTTGTTGTTGAGGACGTGCTATAACAATTCAAGCTGAAGATTGGAAAGCTCAACGGGGATCTACTTCAACCGTCTGGAATAAGGTACGAGGTTCGATCCTCTAGTGTTAGATGTTTTTATTTCTATTGCATATTGGGAAAGATTGATTTCTGGAGTCTAGCTGTCTGTTGTGGTACCCCAAGCCATAGGAATTTCTCTCCGTAACACATATGTTCCAATAAATAAACCCCTCGTGGTTATATATCTCATAACTCAACACAATTAGGTTTATGCTACTAGATTTCGCACAAAGAGAGTTCCCACATATTGTTTTCTTCTTTATACCATTGGAGTCCATACTACACCATCAACTACTTGTAGTATAACACTAGTTGAGAAGAAGAGCCTTCAATTGGGTTGGTTTTGGAGCCCTCATCTTCATCAACCAGTACCAAAAAATAGAATAATTACATATTTCATGGAAAACATGGCCACTATGGCCTTCATACATGTATTGATCTCTTGGCCCTAAACTTGAACATGAGAACTTGGTCTATCAAATATTCCATTATAGTCCATTGAACTATCTATTCTTTTGTTGATTTGGTAGTTGTACAATACCCAACATTATATTGGTTTCCTTGATTGAATCTCATGATAATATTGAAATGCATTTCAGTTTCTTTGATGAGTTGTTCTATCTTTCCCCCTTGATCCTTTACTTTGATTTCAATCCCTTCATACTTTTTTTCCTACGTCTCCATATGATTGTCAATCTGGTATATGGATTGTATGATTCCTTCCAACTAGGAATTCATCCTCCCCATGTTAACATTATTTCCTTAAGGAGGATTAATGCTTGGTTGATTTTATGGTTCCTTATCCACTTACAATCGAGGATATTTGGGAAATGGTGCATGTAATGGTTGTATTCACCACATAAGGTGAAAGCAAAGTTGGTCCTAATATTATTGTTCCTTCCTTGCTTAGGTAGTTTGTTATTACCAATATTATAATTTTTTTAGCTAGGCATTATGATTTGTTGGTAAGGAGGATCGCTCTAGACTTAAGATTGGTTCTAGTATTAGTTCTCCCCTTTCTTCTTTCCTTGATTTTGTGTAGTAGGGGATTTTGATGCATTCAACTATTCAAATGATTGAACCTATTGAGTGGGATAAGGTTGAAAAAAATTACCCCTACATGTGCTATAGGGAGGGGATGAGATGGCATGCCTAGTGGAGGACTAGGAAAGGGGAAACAAGGTTTCATGGGGGGGCCTCTTTGTAGAATTTAGGGGCGTCATATGAAGTAGACATGTTTATTGGCTAATTGCTAGGATTGCAAGTTGGATTATTAATATGAGGGGGAGAGCAGATAGTGATTGATTGTACACTCATGTTTGGCAAAGTAGGACTATATGTTGATTTTTCCACTTACAGATCTAATAATTATTTTCTTTATGAATTTTATGCAACATATTATTCATAAAATAATTATACATTGAAAGATTCAACCATATGTTACACTTAAAAATAAAATTAATGATTGCACCGAGAGGTGCTCTACAGCCCAGTATGGGGGAGATCTTGTAACGTGATGTAACGTTACTAATGTTTGTAACATGTCGGAAAAAAAAATAGTGATAGTGAATATTATGGGAGAGATCTTGTAATGTGATGTAATGTTTGTAACATGTCGGCAAAAAATAATAGTGATATTGAATATTATGGGAGAGATTTTGTAACACAAAATAAAAAATAAATCACTTTCGTAAAGTTATTTTTATTAATAAAAAATAAATTTTCTAATTGGCCAAAATAAATGTCGGCCACAAAAACAATCTAATATGGGGGAGATGTTGTAATCTTCCTACCTAACAAAACAATAAAAAAGTAAAAATTTAATTATCAGTAAAAATAATATCTGTGTCAAGAAGAAAACACAAAATTGAATTATTCGCAAAAAAATGTTGGCCTTGCACATGGTTTTAAAACCATGTGCAAGGCATTCTAAACAACCCATGGTTTTGTTGTACATGGTTTAGGAGGCTTTGCACATGGTTTACCTCCTAAACAACCCATGGTTTAGGAGGGCCTTGCAAATGGTTTTAAGACCATGTGGAAGGCCTCCTAAACAACCCATGATTGTAGGAGGGCCTTGCATATGGTTTTAAAACCATGTGTGGGAAAATGATGCAATGTTCGTTCCTAACAAAATAAAAAATAATAAAAAATATTATATGTCCGCTATAAATAATATTAAATATTAATAATAATAAAATTATATCTGGACCTTAAATAAAAAGATGTGTCTTTTCGTTTGAATCAAATCAATGGACACATAAGAAGAGGTTTGCACCTCGAGATATTTGATCCATCTCGGCGCTTGATAGAGCCTAAGATTTGGATCTACGTTGGTTGATAAAAATAATGATGAATACAATACAATACATGGACCATTAAATAGGCCTCATCATGCATTTTCAAATGTAAAAGGCACATAATTTTACTCTTTATTTAAATGCTTAATTAATTAATTAATTATTAGATCATATTTTTATTATCGCCTCTCCCATGATTTCATAAAACCATGGTATTTTATTTCTTTATCTTTTTATTTTCTCTTATTTATATTATATATATATATATTTATTTGCACATAGCCTCAACTTATTCTTTAATGTACGTAACAAGATCTAGAAGCTTAGTCTTCTTATCCAAAGAATAATTTTCATGAGCTTCCTTCACATGCAATCTATCCATCATGTCAGAAGAGATATAGTGTGTTTGCACCCACACTAGAGTAGACTTGATCATCCCAACATGGGTAGCTAATCGCTAAGAATGGGAAAGTCAAATCTAGTCTATTATGACAAGGAATACCAAATCCAGGTAGGCACGTGATGGGAAACCCAAGTCCTATACCACTTCATCAAGTTCCATGATCAATAAGGACTATACCAGGGCCTCCCAGAACCAAGGATTAGATCTGCAAGAATACAAGCCTTCTACCACTTGACCAAGCACCATGACTTAGAAATTTATATCTGGGGTCCTCACATACACCGACGAGTGAACCATCATCATCCTCTGTAGGTAAAACCACCAGGACCCATCAAGCCAAGCACCATGGATACATCCAAGAGGATGTATACCCATAGTTTCCCCAAACATCAACACTATATGATCAATATGTCAGTTGTTTATAAGGTGGGGTGGGTTCATTTGATGGATTGTAGATAGCTAGAGGTTGGTGGGGGCCATCATGCAGTCATTTTAATGGTGTATGCCCATAAGAGTTAAATGTGTTTCCCTAGTGGGAAATGGACCCAAGGAGTCCATCGATAGAATGTGATCCTATGAGGTGTCGGGAGTGGTTTTCTAAAGAGATCGATGATGATGGCGTATAAATACCTTGACTAAGCATATATTAAATAAAAATGTTGATAATCCATCAAGGTGTAGACTAGTTAGTGATAGAGTGTATTGTTAAGCCACTCCTTGTGACGCCACAGGTTCAAACCTAGAATAGCTTGTTTACCCATTTAGGGGCAGTGTGGGTAAAACTAAAGGTATAGTATGAGAATTGACCTTATTTCACATGAGTATGAGCACCACCACAGTTGCAAATTCCTCTAAACACACAAAAAATAAAAATAAAAATGTTGAGCTTCAAAGATAGCCTCATTTTTCTATTTGGGCATAGTGATTGTGACATCCTTGGAAATCACTATGAGAAGCGATTTGTAGAACCAAACTAGCAAGAACTCAGGTTATATGTTTATTTTACACAATGTGCACTATCAACACCATTGGTGGATGTGATCCAAAATATGTGTGGAGATATTTTGATCGAATTCTGAAGAATATCAAGTCCAAGGTGATTGGAAATGGTGATTTGGTTTTATGGAAGAGGTTGATTGGAAATCCATAAGTTATAGAAAACCCGAGTCTACACTGCTTAGGAACTTGTAATTGTGCATTTTCACAAACCCATATAAGTGGTTATAGTTTGGGGTGCAACTTAGTTTCCAAATATTTTTAATGATCTCTTCTAAAATCAAGTTAGCTTGTGATCCACTACCAAATAAATTATCAATTTTGGTATGTTTAGAAATCACCCTTATGTGAAATAACTCACTCCTTTTCATTTCATCAATAATAGGTTCTACTTTTGAAACATATTCAGAAGAATATTTACCTTGTGAACCCATGGCTGAAACTTTTGTCTCATCTTCGGAGTTTGATCCTAAATCATGCTGGATAGTGGTAGTAGTCTTATTTTCTTCCACTTTCTTCCTGCTTGCTCCAAATATTATATGGCTTGATTTCCAGATGGAGCTTCCAACATTTGGATACATCATGACCCTTTCTCTAACAATGCGTGCATGTCGGTTTATCACCTACTTACTTTATTGTAGTTGTATGCTTTCCTTTCCCTTTCCCTTTGAACTTGTTTCCACTTGATTTGAAAGGATTCTTGGAAAAAATTTCATAAGTATTCTTCCCTTAGATTTGATATAGGTAGCTCATATACACACTTCATCTAGTTTAGTAGGATTGAACATAAGAATTGTATGTCTTAATAGGTAACTATGCAATCCTCCTATGTATTTAATAAGTGTCTCTTGAGTATAAATAGGTATACCTGATGCTAAAGACTTGTTTCTAAATTCTTGTTTATATTATTGCAAATTACATCCCTTATCTTGTCTGAAAATTTTCCAGCCCATCATAGCCTGTTGCATATAACCCAATGGATAGAAATTCTTTTTCAACGCTGGAATAAACTCCTACCATGAGGAGATAACTTTACCTTTAGTGATTAGATCCTCTTGAGTTTTGATCTCCCACCATATGAGAGAAATGCCTCTAAGTTGGAGGGAATCCAACTAGACATTTGCTTCATCACCTGCAAGTTTATGGATTTTGCAATAAACTTCAATTTGTCTAATCCAATTATCTAACTTCTCAGCACTAAGTTCTCCATTAAACATAGGTAAATCAATTTTTACATCAAGATTTACCAATGGCTTAACATCATCTTTCTTATGATCATTATAATGGATGTGAATGAAAGGAACAATAAAAAAATAGAACTTGAAGATTGAGATGAAGGTTCAGAAGCGATTCCTCCATTTATTGAAGCATTGTATTATGCTTTTACCTTCTTCATTCCCTCCTTTTCCAATATCCCTTGGGATTCTGGAAACAAATTTTCTACGCTATTTTCCATATGGTAAAAATCATTTAGGAAAGCCTTCTCATCTTCTATTCCAAAGTCTTCATCTTCCATTTTCTTTCTTTGAGTTACACATCCAATATTTGGATTGAAAGGCTCAAGTTCTCCTTCACCCGCTTTAAGCTTAGCCCTAATAAGAATTCACACTCAAAATTCCAACATCATCAGACTTCTTATGCAAAAAGTATAATTTTAGATCTCGTTTAGAATTCAACAGACTTAACAAATTTCATGATTGCAATGTTTCCACTAGATTCTATCATGTACGATGGTATGATATTGGAATTTAATCAATTACATCAACCTCTCTATGCACGTTAATGTTGGTGGTGTTGATTGCTGAACTCCTTTGTCACGACCTTAATAAAAATGTACCCTTCAGTCAAGCAAAACAACTTATTAAGCATGAGAATCTTTTTTCTATCTTATTTTAATGCTTGGAATAAGAAGTTTAATCAAAATTGTAGGGTGTTGACTAATGTTCTTGGAGGATCAACTTCGAGATTCAAGGTAGAGGCAAGGGTTAGAGATTAGAGGAGTGGGGAATATGGTGTTATTGATGAATGGGATCCCAATAAAGGCAATGATTTTGATGCTATGTAGTTAATTGTTGTAGTGTGAAGTTTTTTGGACTCTAGAGGGGATTTAAAGCCTCTTTGTTTATGTAATTTGGGTCATATATGGATTTTATTCAATGTTATTTTGGTATGTTCCCTTGACATGTAAATAAGAAACATTGCATATTTGTGTTTCATAATTCCAATTGGTTTATTATATTCAAATGTATAATTCACATGTAATTTCCACTTTATATCAATGAACTTGGACTCAATGTGCATGTTTAACTATTTAGTTAATAACTTTGACTTAGTATGTTAGACTTTAAAGTCCCCTGTTTCAAAACATGACACCCCTCTCTATGTCCCCAATTTTCTTAACAAATTAGCTTCATACCCACCACTCTATGAATTTAACAACCAACCAAATGAGGATATATAGTATTATTGGGCTATCTAGGAGAGGGGTGGATTTTTCCTCACGCCCCAAACACCTAGCATTGAAGAAGAAGGTTGGATAACATACATTTAGAGATATGTCAATTAGGACATCATTGACCCCTAGTGAATTCTAGTTTTTTGGTCATTAGTTGCATTTATGTGCATTCAATGCAGAGGTTAGGTTCCTTTATCTTTTGGTCACAATAATGACACATTTAATCATTGATGGGTAGTGCATTATTTTCTTTCTATTGCACTATGTTGATTGTTTAATTTAGAGAACCGAATTAATTAGGCCTCCTTCCATCATTTTGCAAAAGATTGTTTATTTTATTTTTATCAATGGTGTCTTATGTTTGATGGGAGGGTCAACTTCCCTTTTTCTTCAAGGTTAATTTGTTTATTTTTTGAAAGGTAATTGGACGCTTGCTAAAAATTTGACTACCTCACTCCTAATTTTATGAGTGATGTGCATCTACACATGTGGGGGAACATGTTATCCAAGAGGGACCAATCCGAGTTACCATGCAATATTGGTCCAAAGGGATGAGAAACGTATTCTAATGAGGATGGCAATGACATAGATATTTTGTAGTATCCATACAAGGTGTTAAATGTACACACGTGTTCCAACATTATATTCATCCAAGTTGAGCCAACATATGCCAGACGTAACACTAGTAATATGTTTACATTAATCTAGTTTCATTTCATTGTATTATTTAATGTGCATGCAATTCATTGTAACATTTTATTTAAATTGTCTACAATTTTGTGGCTATTGGCAGGTCTGTATACCTTAGATATAAATTTATTTCCTATGATGCAATTTAGATCAAAATGTTTGTTAAGAATATGTGGTTTAGTTATGTGAAATGTTTGTTCACCACTAAGTAGTTTCAGTATGAGCTAGCGTGATCATATAGGAACCTAATATTGTATCAATATGGGTGAAACTTATGTGTGATACGATGTTATTGATGCATCACATTTTTCGATGTAGTCAATGTCCTATTGATTTTGTGGGATTTCCAACATCCTCTATCTTCTTCTTCTTACTCATTTTTTGAGGATAGTGACCCTACAACTCTTCCTCTTCCTCTACCTCCACCATGTCCTTCTCCAATAGTCAACCGACAACCATCCCCTCTTGCAAAATTTGATCAACAACAATATCCTACTCCATGAATCCATCTATAACCATATCCTCCTCTAGTATCCAATCAAACACCATCTCTTCCTCTCATGAACCACCATGTCCTCCTTTAATGGCTAACCAACTAGACATTACTCAAGTTAAATCACTAATGCTATAGGAAATATGGCCACATTAGGTGATATAGACTTTGATGGATAGAAATACCAGTTATTACAATTTACATTTTTATTTGAATAAGGCATTGATTCCTCTATCTTTAGTGGTGTATGTACTGATGGGTGTAAATCTAGTGGAATCCCTAGCATATAGTATTTATTGATCATATATATATATATATCAAGTTTTACATGAGATGTATACTTTACATCTATATTGATTTTGATATAATTTCATTCATAAATATTTACCTTTTCATATCATGTTGATGATAACTTTGTTTTATTTTAAAAATATATCGAGCTTATGTTAATAATTTATATTATTATGTCCTCGACTAGGGATATATGTGACTCAATTAAGAAGATAAATCCCATGCAATTTGAAAATTTGACAGTTTAAACTAAGATTTCTCTAGAGTGCATACAAATTTTTGTTTAGTTTTTTTTATAATATTGATTGTTTAGGATACCATTGGTTCAATGGAGGTGACGTTGGCCTTGGTTCCTATGGCCCAGGACTTGGCGGTGTCATGATTCCAACAATTGTATAAATGCAAGAGAAGGAGAAATAAAGGGAGAAAATGACACAAGAAGAGGGGCAAATAAAGGGAGAAAATGGCACAAGAAGAGGGAGAAATAAAGGGAGAAAATGGCACAAGAAGTAGCTTGTAAATACTAGTTGATATTTTATGTTTTAGTATGCATGTCTCTCCATCTCTGTCATATTTAGTTGGTATTTATTACTTGTTATGATTATGCAATTAAATTTTTATAAATGGAAAATATAATTTTCATGAGTTTGGAGAGTTGGAGCTCACATGCCACAACACCATGCATGGGTTCATTTATTGGATAATCCTATGTCTTCTGATCATTTCTTAAATTTGAAGTATTTTTTGGTTTGGTATATAAGTTTATTTAGGGAATTAGGGTGGTTGACATAAGAGAATACTTGTAATATCATGGCCATTCTACCTGGGTGAATTTGGTAAAGAATGTGTTAGCACTTGTGCTAAATTTTGAATAAGCGCTTGCGGTAATTGGTTTGCAGAAGAGAGTATAGGAAAAAAATTGTGGGTCTGATAATCTTGAGGATGCTCAGGTATCCTATCCTACGCCCAATCATTGAAACGTAGATGCCCCATGATGCGTGAGCTAGGCACCCGTGGAGCAAGACAAACAATGAGCAAGCTTAGCCACCACAAGGATAGGTAGCATTGATCAGTGAGTATTGAGGATTTCACAGTGGAGGATAGGTGCATTTTTTAGCTATGAGGGCATGCAAAATCCATGGCTCACTCTCGTTCCAAACAATCATGATTGGAGTGAACCATATTTGCAGTGGGTATGCACCTTCGCGATGGAAGGTGCAGGGATCATAAAGGTGCGTCGAGGTCATGATAGATGGAAGGACCTACCCATATTAAACGACTAAGATTCCCTAATCAGAAGGATATATGGAGGAGAGCCTTTTTCCCACCCCAACATGGATGATAATTAAGGCAAAGGGTGGCTACGAAGTGAAGGAAGGCCACGGTGGCGATCTGACAAGGATTCGATCAACGGCCCTAGCTGCTGTCGTGATGAGAAGATGCATGGTGGTTAAGGGAAAATGGCAGCACGGAATCGCATAGGGGACCTCACCTTCGACGATGAATATTTAGCGACGCAGTTAATAAAATACCTTGATTTGTGTCGTGATAGGAACATGCAAAAAGGTTAGCCAACGGGAAAATCGCAAAGTACGATAGGGGCCACCTGGTTGAACGGTCAAGATCTAGCATGGAAATATGTGGCCAGGGTCTGTTTCGATGTCCAAAGGTTCTAGGGGAAATAAGGAGGAGAGGGGCTACGAAACAAAGGATGGGATAGGTAGTATTGATGACGCAAACCATATCCTAGACCCTTGAGATTCGCTACCTGAAATGAATAATAGTGGAAAAGATGGCTAATGAGTTTGAAATACTATCCACATTCAAAGAAGCATGTGTTCCCCTTCAATTTTTTTCCTACCAAGATCACTTCGAACTATGTGTCTTAGCTAGAGAAATTTCTACGCTAGAACTGCCATCTCCAGATCAGTGGAAGACAATCGAGAGGTTTGGCAGGACCAAGTATCTATTGCATGCCCCACCGGGGGGAGGAACAAGCCAAGTCAAGTCAGCACAAGGATGGTAGGAATACTCTGAGTCATCACTGTCACAAAAAATGAGATCAATATCTAGTCGCCACCTTACCAGTTTTGTTAAGCATGATCAATATTCCTTGTTTCCCATGTTATATAAATATATGGCGAATTCGCCACCTCATCGCTGTCAGAATGTACTATACCAATTTGGGATTGATTCCTTAATTTTGTAACTATTTTTTATACCATGTTTCAGGATGTATCCCAGGGGTAATTTACATTATAAATAGAACCCAATCAACGGAGGATAAAGGTTGGATTGACTTTCATTTTTTGAGTCATGAGTGTCGGTATTGTACCTCTCCAAACATTTTTTGGAGTAGTAATGAAAACACTTCTCGGCGTTTATGAGATTCATCACGACGTCTGTGTTTAGTTAGTGTTCTTTGTTATGCCATTTTCATGTATGTTATTTTCTGCCAATACATTTCTATATTACTATGCAAGGAATTCTCTCTTAGTTTAGAGCTCCTCCATCAAAAATCTTATTTGTAATGTGATTGTAATAGATGTTATAGAATTCATCCATTAATAGGTGCTCTATTTCAGTTGTTTCCCTTTTTTTATTTTACAACTAAAGTTGTTCTCAAAGATTCATCCTTGATAGATGCCTCTATTTTTCACTGGGATATTCCCTTATTTTTTCCTATCATCACTTTAAATATAATTTGACTGAATGTTGTGCTCACTTTGCCTCATAATACATAAGAGAAACCCATTTTCATTACATGTTGTAATGTCCTTAAATGTTTCAGGATGTGACTCCATCACCCAGTGGTTTATTATTTCTCTGTCTTTCAATCTTTAATCTACATACCACTCCATTACCAGCATAAATCTATCCTTTTTAATGCTTGTTTAAAGCCACATGTATATGTGAATACTTTAGTGACAAGATAGATTCCTATATGACTGTATCTGCCAGGATACAGTCTAAAGGTTGGTTGAAATGGTTACCCCTGTGACTTCCTACACCAACCAAAGGAAAATTATAGGGTGCTAACATCTTGGCGCCATTGTTGGGGACCAAAAGAACAAATCATCCCAAGGAAAAATGACATTGCTTAGTTTTACGACTTGGTTGAGAAGCCATTCCTAGACACATATTTGTTGTATATGCTATGGCGACTCCACTCAAGGCCTTTGAAGGTGCCTCCACTAGGAACACCGACCACACAGAAGCTACAAATATTTTCAGAGGTTCCATACCGACTACACTAGGGACAATGAGCCCAACATAGTAAAACCTGGAAGGGCATGGTGAAAAATGAGGCGCTCTATTGTTTTTCTTCAAGCTATCCTATCCTTCCTGGTGAATCTCTTCCTATCTTTCGCCAGGCTTGCCAAAACATTTTTCCATTACCTTTCACGATTTGGGAAAGACCCTAGGTCCACCCATGTATATCGTTCTTTAAGGACCAATAAATTTTCTTCACCTTATAAATATGATTCAGACCAAAACCATTCACCCGATCCCCCATCTGATCCAGAACGCCCTCTGCATTCCCCTAAATGGGTCGTATAAAATTTATGGCCAAAGTATCATTTTCCATTGCAACCTTACCCTTGTTAGGATTATTACAGTTACATTCAGTTCTAGTCCCCTACATTCAGTTAGTGCTAGGTTTACTTGAATGAACACATGTGGGGCGCATTTCTCACCTACCACAGTCAGTTAACCTTAGTCAACACTGAATGTAACACTTGAGTTGGGTTTTATAGCTCCGATGAACTCCGATTATGGTTTAGACAAGGTCAGTTAACTATTGAGTCCTCCGATAGTGATTTAGACAAGGTCTTGGTTACCTACAGTCAAGTAGATTCTAATCAATTCGAACTTCCTCATGTGGATTCGAATTGCTTGTGGCTATTAAATCCATTGTACTTCATTGTAATTATCTATCTAATTACTCTTTGATTAATGAAAATCATTCACAGCTGCAAGCCATTTTTGCACTGTTTCATTCTTCAATAACTGAGTAAATTGTGTGATCTATCATGTGAGTTGTGTGTTTGTCCACAGATATATGTGCTCAATTTAATATGGTATCAGAGCCTCGGTGGACAAGGCACTTCTCCTCCTCAGATCTCCTACTAGACCATTTTTTTTGTTTTGCAGGTACAACTTCGAAATGATTTCATCTCTGATGAGACAAGGTCTCTATTAGGTGTCTATTGGACTCGGCCTCCACTCTCTCTGATGAAGTTGTTCAAGATGAAGAAGAAGTAGGAACTTCTACATAGTCAATTCAAATTGAAGACAATCTCCATGCAGTGACTCCTTCTCCTGATGCTCCGGAAGTTCATGAGATCTCTGATATCTCATCTTCTCATATCGCTGAAACAGAAGAAGACATTTGAATCTCTGATATTGAAGAAAAATTCTGCTGCACTTCCATGCGAACATTCACCGGTGATTTTCCTTTAAATTCTGTGCAAAATTTACCAGTAATTGCTTCCGAAAGTGAAGAGAAATTTGATTTTTCTCCCTCTAATGTTGCTGCTGGTGTGAAAATATGTGATACCTTGGATATTTTGGAAGAAATATCAGATTACCAAAGTGATCCATTCGCTCCCCATGATCTAGTTTTTTCATCAAATTCCTGCAGGATTGCATGCACCAAAATTCAGAATTTTGAAGAAGAAGAAAGCTATGCATCCACCGTCGCGGTTAACCATTTATTTGAATCTGATATTAACATTATTGCATCTGATATGATCTTATTTAGATCTGATATGATATTTCTTGGTTTAATATATCAAATTCATAATCTTTCAGTATCGCTTGTAGCTGTTCTCATCAACAGTGTGAAGAAACAAGTACCGCAAGTCTCCTACAAAACTACTGCTGGGGATTTGATTCCATTTCATAGTTTTGGATCTGTTTTGAACCTATTTAGATCTGATTTAATTTCTGATCTGATATTATTTGGTTCCTATTTTAAAATACAAAATCCTTCAGTCATGCTTGTAGCTGCTCTCACCAATTCCGGTTTAAAAAATCAAGTACCGCACTTTCTCTTCAAAACTGCTGATGGGGATTTGGTGTTAGTTTCCTCATATGAGGTTGCTGATATTTTATTATGTGATTCATTATCTATTTCAAAAGCTATATCAGACTATGGAGCTCAAGCATTCGCTCTCAACAGTCCCAATGCTTCTCTATCATTGATCACATGCTCATCTCCTCACAGAACTAGTAAAGAGGAAGATTTTCTGCATCCGCTTGGACACCTGCTCCTAACACTTGGGGCTATTCTTAACACTCATGTTTTTCTGTTCATGGCTGCAACATATTAGTTTCTTGAGTGTTCTTCACATTCTCTGAATTCTCAAGAACCTTTCCTCACTTTTCAGTTGACTTCAGTTGCTCTACATGGGTCCAGTCTTCATTCAGCAGCTGTCTATATTTCTGATTTAGTTGAGCCTATCATTCTTCTTCCAAAGAGGAAGATTCCTCCAGACATAATGATGGAGAGGTTCACATGCCAGGCCCCAGGATACCTATGCACAGAAGAACCAGATTGATCCTCATTCTACCTGCTTAATTAGAGGGGGGGATTTTTTCCCATGTGGTTTTTCCCCTGCACCTTGTTTTTGAGCAGTTACTTTACTTTACTTGATGTAATGGGTGACCTATGGTCTTAGTTACCAGGGCCCATAGTTTTTCCAAGTTAGCATTTAGGGGGGGGTGTTAGGATTATTAATCCTCCCGTGTCCAAATTTGGTCATATGTCTAAATCGGGAGTCATGTCTAAATGGGGAGTCCATCCAATCTATTTATAGTCATTAACACCATTGGGTACACTTGACCTAATTGGGGCACATGTTTCAGTTACTAAAGTGTGGGGAACACTAATTGAGGCTCACTGCGACTTATTGCACTTGATTACATAAGTTTAGGAGCCTCCTAGACCAATCCCTACAATTTAGGAAGCCACTAGGAGTGCCGAAACCAACCAAGGTTAGTTCACTTCAGTTAATGACTAGTCAAGCTAAGTGAGGAGTCAGTTACATTCAGTTCTAGTCCCCTACATTTAGTTAGTGCTAGGTTTACTTGATTGAGCACATGTGGGGCGCATTTCTCACCTACCACGGTCAGTTAACCTTAGTCAAAATTGAATGTAACACTTGAGTTGAGTTTTATAGCTCTGATAAACTCCGATTATGGTTTAGACAAGGTCAGTTAACTATTGAGTCCTCTGATAGTGATTTAGACAAGGTCTTGGTTACCTACAGTCAAGTACAGTCTAATCAATTCGAACTTCCTCATGTGGATTCGAATTGCTTGTGGCTATTAAAGCCATTGTACTTCATTGTAATGATCTATCTAATTACTCTTTGATTAATGAAAATCATTCACAGCTGCAAGCTATTTTTTAACTGTTTCATTCTTCAATAATTGAGTAAATTGTGTGATCTATCATGTGAGTTGTGTGTTTGTCCACAGATCTATGTGCTCAATTTAATAACCCTCCCCCATTCCATAGCTTCAAGATCCTGCACCATCATGTTCTACAACCTCCGTAAAAAACCCTAATAAATCCCCAACAAATACCAAATTGTTCGCCCCCATACTCCTCCCTATAGTTCTCCATGACCTTCCCTAAGGGTACCCCCAAAGGATTAAACAATTTAATGGTAAAAGGGGGTATCCATCGAAAGAGAATTTGGGATGATTTGCAGACTGTATTGAACTAGAAGAAGTGGAACACGATGGAATTAAGTTCATACTATTTGATCAAAGCCTTGACAGAGAGGAAAGAAGATGGTTCACTAGTCTTCCATATATCTTCATCTCGGGCTATCTAGCTTGGAGGACGCCTTCAAGGAAAGATGGAAAGAAAACAAAGACTCAAGGAGGTTCTTGTCTCATTTCTATTCCATTAGGAGGGAAGAGAGCGAGTCTGTCCAAGAATTCTCATGAAAATATATAATGCTATTCCTTATGAGTTGAAACCTCCTCCTGGTGCTGCTCAACTCTAGTACACTGAAGCTTTTGAAAGCGAATTCACCCTATGGTTGAGTGACAAAAGGCCAATCTCCCTAGCAGACATGATAAACGATGCCATAGAGGTAGAAATAAACCCGATTGTAGCTAGCGAGAAGGGGAGAGAAGAATAAGAAAGAATAAAGAACGAATACCTTACCCAACTTCTTACCTCTAACACGCCAGAGGCCAGTATAAATGAGAGGATGGAGGCCATTGAGAGGTGGATGGAGTGATTCATGATGTACCACACCCTCTCTCCCATGGGAAATTAGGACTATAGAGAACCATTGTATGTTGAGCAAGCTCGAACTGCACCTGAAGATCCACAGGAACATACAGGGTCTCCTTTAATGGTGGAAGAGGGAGAGGACGAACATATAAAGTCTCCTCCACCTCCTAATCTTGCTTCCCGCAAAGAAAATTCAGAAGGAGGAAGGTAACTTCCCTCCATTATGCTTTGTCTCATTTGGTTTTTTGAAACATAAATTAAAGGTTTCTAATCAAACATAGAAGATGGGGGGAGAAATGATGTCACAACATTTTTTAGGATGGAGGATGAAGGGGGTGAACAAGAAGGATGCATATTTTTTCCTAGCATTCCCCTTCTTGAGCACACAGAGGAACAACCCAAGCTCACACAGGAGGGGTGTTATAATTTATTTACTGAATGAAGTAGCCCCCCTGCTGCAAGCCTAGTCTATGGGTGTTTTGAGGATGTTTTCATACCTCCACTATATGATGAATTCGAGGATGAGTACTCAAAGGATGAAGGCCCCAAGTGGGATATTTCTTCCTTCTCTTCCAGTACAGAATATTTAGATCAAGGGAGGAACATTTCACTTGATTCTATAGAGGATATCCCCCTTGAAATGCCTAAGGAAGAGCAGGTTTTAGATTTTGGTCTTCGAGATGAGGCAGCCAAGGTCTTAGGTACAGGTGGTCATGATCTTCATTTGTAGGATTGTTTTGAAGAACAATTCGACAACATGCAAGGGGAGTTACAGTTAGAGCAACGATCATGGAGCTAGAAAATGTCAAGAGAAGTCGAAAGTAGTCAAGGGTTCTATGATCCAGTGGCTAAATACATGGACAAATTTTGTCATGGTAGGTGTACAACAAAAATTCCAAAGGGCTGTCATGACCCAGTGGCTGTACATGTGGAGAGGCCATAATTTAGGAATGGCAGGTTAATCATACACAACAAAGGACAAAGGTTCAAAAATAACCTCCTACCATTATGTCCTATGTTATTGTTCTTGATCAAGCAGGAGCAAAGACTTCGCATATGTAATCACATGCTTGATTGGCTTCACTAGAAGTCAGAAGTTACCTGACTGGTCAATAATGCTTAGTAGGTAGGCTAGGTAGGAAAGAATAAGATCGGCATGGCAAGCATTTCTCTTTGGGTAATTATTTTGTTTTATTTTTATTATCTGCTTGGTTTTGTTTTCAAAGCACGACGCTGGGAAGTTTTCAGAAAATAATCGCAAGGCGGATAAATGGACCAGGAACATGGTCTATGCTGGTTCTTTTCTACCTCACAGGGAGGATAGCATCCCCGAGTTGGATTCGTTGTTATCACTTGTGCTAAATTTTGAATAAGCGCCCGTGGTAATTAGATTGTAGAAGAGGGTATAGGAAAAAAATTTCTCGGTCTGATAATCTTAAGGATGTTAGGGGACCCTATCCTATGCCCAATCATCGAATCGGGGATGCCCCATGATGCGCGATATATGCACCAATGGAGAAAGACAAACAATGAGCAAGTTCAACTACAACAAGGACATGTAGCACTGATCAACGAGTATTGAGGATTTCATAGCAGAGGATGGGTGCATTTTTTATCTATGAGGGTGTGTGAAATCCATGGCTCACTTTGTTTCCAAACGATCATGATTGGAGTGAACCAGATCGGTGGCGGATACATAACTTCATGATGGAAGGTGTAGGGATCATAAAGGTGCATGGAGGTCGCGATAGCTGGAAGGACCTACCCATATTAAATGGCCAAGATTCCCTAATCAGAAGGATCTATGGAGTAGATTCTTTTCTCCACCCCAACATGCACGCTAAATAAGGAGGGTGGCTCTGAAGTGAAGGAAGGCCCCACGCTCTTAAATGGTGGCGATCTAACAAGGAGCCAATCAATGGCCCTAGCTATTGTCCTGACGAGAAGATGCATGGTGGTTAACGAGAAAGGGTAGGGCGAAATTGTGTAGGGGCCCTCGCCTTCGATGACAAATATTTAGCGAGGTAGTTAACCGACAGCCTTGATCCATGTCTCGATAGGAACATGCGCAAAGGTTAACCAGTGGGTGGATCATGAAGCAGGGTAGGGGCCACCTAGTTGAACAGTCAAGATCTAACATAGAGGAAATCTACAGCCAAGGTCTATTTTGATGCCCAAAGGTGATATGGGAAACAAAGGATGGGATAGTTAGTATCGATAGTGCAAACCATATCCTGGGGCCTCGATATTCTCTTCCTCACATGGGTAATAGTGGAAAGTCTGGTGAATGAGTTTGAAATCATGTTTGCATTCAAGGAAGCATGTGTGCCCCTTCAAAGTTTTTCCTACCAATACCACTTCAAACTACATGTCTTAGCTAGGGAAATGTCCACACTGAAACTCCCATCTCTAGATCAGTGGAAGACAATCGAGAGGTTCAGGAGGACCAGGTACCTATTTCATGCCCTACAGGGGGGAGGAACAAGCCAATCCAAGTCAACGCAAGTCCAGTAGGAATAATATGAGTCATCACTGTCACAACAAACAATATCAATCACCAGCGGCCACCTTACCAGTTTTTTCAAGCATGCTTAATATTCCTTGTTTCTCGTTTTATATAAAGCTATGGCGAATTGGCCACCTCACCACTGTCAAAATGTACTATACTGATTCGGGATTGATTCCACAATTTTGTAACCATTTTTTATACCCTATTTTGGGATATATCCCGGGGGTAATTCACATTATAAATAGAACCTCCTCAGTGGAGGATAAAGGTTGGATTGACTTTCATTTTTTGAGGCCTAAGCAGCGGTATTGTATCTCTACAAACATTTTTGGGATTAGTAATGAACACAATTCTCGGCGGTTATGAGATTCATCACGGTGTCTGTGTTTAGTTAGTGTTATCTATTATGCCATTTTCATATATGTTATAATCTACCAATACATTTCTAGATTAGTATGCAAGGAATTCTCTCTTAGTTAAGTGCTCCTTCATCAGAAATCATATTTGTAATGTGATTGTAATAGCTATTATAGAATTCATCCATTGATAGGTGCTCTATTTCAATTGTTTCACTAGGCTCTTCCCTTATTTCTGCCAACCATCACTTTAAATCTAATTGGACTGAATGTTGTGCTCACTTTGCCTCTTAATACAAAAGAGAAAACCATTTTCATTACATGTTGTAATTTCCTTAAATGTTTCAGGAAGTGACTCCATTTCCCAATGGTTTATTATTTGAGTGTCTTTCAATCTTTAATCTACATACCACTATGTTACCAGCAGAAATATAGCCTTGTGCATGCTTGTTTAAAGCCATATGTATATGCGAATGCTTATGTGACAAGAGAGAGCCCTCTTTGACTGTATCAACTAAGATACAGTATAAAGGTTGGTTGAAATGGTTACCCCTATGACTTCCTACAACAACCATAGGAAAATTACAGGGTGCTAACAGAATGCATGTTGCAAATACATGTTGGTTTTTTGAAAGAACCAATTGTAATTCAATGTGAATTTCCCATGGAGATGTTCCCATTACTTGTATGCCAATAAATTGTGCAACAATTTGAGTGGCATTTCTTCGATAAGTTCTGCATGTGATGGGAGATGATAATTTTAGGGGAACTTGATGCGAGACCATTTAGGGTGTATTTTTGCTCATCCCTAATGAAGAGCATGTTTAAATACCTGAAATACAAGTGCCAAAGTACATATCTATTATGCCCCTATAACTACAACACAACCAACAATTTCAACAGGAATATGTACTTTTTTGCATTATACTCACACATTTGAAGTTTCACATTTTCATATTCTCTACCACATTTTATCATACCACTTTGTATCATCATTTTGAAAATTGGTATAGGATAGACACAACATTGGATTTGTTCTATGACTCTCTTATAGATGAAATTGTAGGTGTTGTCACTATCAATCAGTGCAATCATGTTGTGGTTATTGATGTAAATAATCAACTACGACATTTGGGGTCTCAAAAAACATTATAAAACATGGAGACATATTTGGGGTTCCTTACCAAAGCTTGCAAGGCGGTGTCTTAATCCATGGGGAAACTGCATCCTCTACTTCTGATTCATGTGTGTCTCTAGCTGATATTTATTTTGAGTGGTATTGTGGGGATACATTAGTTTTTTAAATAATTTAGATTCTTTACTTTCATTCCCTTTGAAATAAAATTCATCAAAATTATAAGGAAGTCTAAGGCATTGGGATTTTTCCATCTCTTCTCGAGATAAATTTTAAATTTTCAATGAATGAGGCCTCCATGGCTTGGGAGTAGTTTCCATGGGGAGGAAAATGTGAATACTGAATGAAGGTCTTGTGGTTTGGTCATTCGTCACAATCTAAACTTCGTAGGTCTATCATAAACTTCCAACCATGTTTTAGGGCATTGTATTATCAAGATTATAATATCGTCCATAATTTTTGTGAATTAGTGTAATTTTATTAGTGTTCCTAGGTAGTGATTCTCATCTTGAAGATGATAAAAAAGTATTTTCATAAAATGAGTCAAGCTAATGTAGATGATACGGGAATTTTTATACCATTTCTACCAATGCCAACATGTTTAATCTATATGTAAGAACCCCACTTTTAGTTTATACATGTGATTAGTAATTCCATGGAGAATAAATATGTAAGACCCACACTTTTAGTTTATACATGTCATTAGTAATTCCATGAGGAAAAATAGTGTTTCATTTAGATAACCCAACTCGAGGGGTCAAAGCCATCAAACATTATCATGTCTATGTTTGGAAAGTAGTGACTCTTAATGTAATCCTGAAAGGGTGGTTGATAGGTATTCATAAAGAGAGAGCAAGTATCTTTCACTTAATTTACTAAAGATTCCTCTTTGGTTGGATCGATGTGTGGATCTAAGATACCAAATTACATATAAATTAGAACATCTAACCATGGTTGTTTATGAAATTGAAAGAATTCTAATATTGAAAACTCAAGTGAAGAATCTTTTTCTTCCAAGCTAGTGGGTTTACTATGCAATATCAAATTTAATTTTTTTGTCACCCCCATATTACAAGTATATATCATGGGAGAGAATTGAAGTTTGAAAATGAAGAATATACCCTTCAAAAAGAAAAACAATATTCACTTCCCCCTTAAGGTGAGGAAATATTTCAGCTGAAAAAAGATCCAAAAGATCCAAATAAAACAATACTTGACAAAATATTTCTTAGCCTCCTACCTCTTCAACTATATTCTCAATAGGAAATCCCAAACTAGTCATGGTCAATCATTCAATCATTCATTAGAACAAACTATCTAGTTGGCCTTATTGACTAAATATGACACTTTTACATTCATAAATATCTACTATTATCTAATCCTCCTTTATTCAAGAAAGATGAGCCTTTTTCTTTCCATGTAAAAATATTGAAAAAAAAACAAAAACAAAAACAAAATCCACTCATAAAGTCACTCACCAATCTTCTCCTCTACATTTCTGTTTTGTAAACACTTTTCACTAACCTTAACAACACACCCTTCACACACACACACACACACACATATGTAAATATGTCAATGAGAATTATACATTTTTTCTTTTTTCTTATGCATTTATAAGTAGACACTAAACCAATTGCTAACTTTAGTGCATTTCCATCTTATATGAGTCTTATTTAACATAACACCCTCATTGCAAATTAATAAAATCATATATACATATAGAAACTACAAAGTTATATCTACTTTTTAATAATTATGATGTTTGTTAGAATTAGCAATTGTGAACTTGGTTCAAATCAACAACTTTAGTGACTACAATACACAATGCATCCATGCACATCAATGTTTCTACAACCGAATACAACGTCCATAAAATGGACTTAAACAACATGCTTATATAAAGAATAACAATAGTTATGTACTAGGTGGTGTCACTCCCACATGATAATACAACTTGGTTCAAATCAACACCCTTAGTAACTAAAATACACAATGCATCCATGCACTTCCATGTTTTTACAAGGAAATACATATAGGCGTCCATAAAAACACACTTAAACAACACCCTTACATAAAAAAATAACAATAATTATGTACTAGGTGGTGTCATTCCCACATGATAATACATATACACAATGCATCCATGCACTTCCATGTTTTTACAAGGAAATACATATAGGCATCCATAAAAACACACTTAAACAACACCCTTACATAAAAAATAACAAAAATTATGTACTAAGTGGTGTCATTCCCACATGATAATACAAATAGATTATAAGAAAAGTATATCAATAATAGAAAATTTTAAATAAAAATACATAAACTATGGGACGAAAAAAACATTAAAAATTAATAACATTAATAAAAATACATCACAAACAGCTATCCCACAAATAATGAGACAGAAAATACACAAATGAATAACAATACCTTTTAGTTAATATAAATTTTATAAAAAGTCATAAAAATTCCTAAAACCACATACACACCAAACCCATCCCTATGTTTTAGGGAACCCATCAAAACCACCTGATCCATCCATACTTTTGAAATGTTGACCATGCTCACTTGAAAAGCACCTTTTAGAAATGTGCAATACCATAACATATTTCCTGTTTTGCTCTCCATATTTATGGAAAAGCAGAAACAAAACACGACTCAACCAGTGCATGGAAGCTTTGTTTAGTTTGCATGTTCGTGACATGGGCGGTGATAGCCCAAGTCACGAACAAGATTGAACTTATATATGCTTAATAAACAAGAATATGTCAAAACAAGTAGCGATTGTAGTCTATAGAAAAATTCTGGCAATGATTGCAATCCAAGAGACATAACAATTCTGGCAATGATTGCTAGCTTAAGTGACAAGACTGTTGTAAGTTATGATTAAAAGGTTTTAAAGTCAAATCCTCTACTTACTATACATCACTATATACAAACCTTTGAACAAAAATTGAAAGCTCTAGTTACTATACATCACTATATACAAATCTTTGAACAACAAATGAAAGAAAAATACCAGTATCTAAGGTATTGAAATAATTCTAATTCAGCAATCGAATAGCTTCTACCACGCTACAAAGAATGAGCCCTTCACTAGTTTCGCTCCAAATAATGTTCAAAATTTGATGTGGGTATTGTAGCTATTTGATAGCCAGTCGTGGTTCTCCTCGGGATGCAAAGGAAACAGCAACAATTCGTGTCTGTTTCCATCTTTTTTGGCCTCTGAACCTATCATAACATTACTTCCGCGAGGCTCTGTAAAACTTCCTTCGCAATATTGTGGACTTGTTTGTGACCTCAGGTTGCCATCAGGATTCAAAGGAAACAACTCCAGCAATTCGTCTTTGTTTTGATCTTCTTTTGGCTCTGAGCCAGTCATAATATTAGATCCACGAGGACTAAATGCGCACTCTGTGAAACGACGCAACCATCCTTCACTTCTAGCTACATTATGCTGCAAGTCGTTTTTGAAACTGACTTCACATACAGTTTCATTCTCAGCAGATTGTAAATGTTGTTTCGCAAACAAATTAATCGGCAGAACGGTCTTCTGGACACAATGTAAAACATAAAATAAATTAAATGTAGGTACGTATTTGAAACTTGGTTCATTCCAGGTACCTTTAATAACTCAAATGAAACCTACAGGAACTGCAACTGGCTTTTTTTTGTCCACATTCAATAACACCAATGCTATTCAACTCATAATGAACTGGATAAGTGAAACTCTCTTTACCTGTGGTGAAAACAAGCTCAGACCCATTGCAGGTTCCCAAAGAATATTAGAAGCTGAACATAGACAAAGTTCAAAGCTACAAAATTAGAAATCAATATGGACACGTTTAAGAGTATTAAAAAAGGAACAACTGTAAAAGTAGCTCAAAATAAAATATAGTCCACCGTTGATTAAGAAGTTGCAGATTGGGCTCTTACAGCTTTTTGCAATATCTTTTTGATTGAAAGAGTAATCTTGCTTCGATTTCTTTTGTTGCTTCACCATCTTGCTGTTGACAAATTGATATTTAATGCTTGCTGGTTTAAATGAACAATTTGTGTTTTTCACTTCAGCTGGTTTTGCATAGGCTTGAAGCTACTTAAAATTTTGCCGAACAATTTTAAACACACAGTAAAAATTACTAACAAGCTGAAAACAAATGCATGCACACCATAAAAATTTACTCAGAGATTTTTGGCTAATCAGCCCTAGAAAAACCTCCACTGGGAAAACCAGTCAGAGAGAGGAGAGATTTCTATTATTTTCCTTCAGCAAAATCAGACATTAAATTACAGTCAAATATTCCAACTTATCTCAACCCAGAATTTGACCAGCAGCAAATATTTTCGATTTCTGTGCATGAAACAGCTTCACGATTTCTGAGCCACCCAAACAGCAATAAATGCAGGCCGTACACTTCAAACTGACCTCGATTTCTGTGCAGAAATAGTACAGCATTTATTGCAGGGCCGTACCATCGATTCTGGAGCTGTCTGTACCCTCGAACTGCGTGCCAATTTAATGATGTCCGTACAGCAATTAATACAGACCGTACAGACTTCAAAACCTCGATTTCTATGCTGTTAAATAAATGCAGAACCGTACAGCTTTAATGGCAGCCGTACTCCTCGATTTCTGTGCACATTAAATGCAGCCGTATAGCATTAATGTGGCCGTACTATCTTCTCGATTTCTGTGCCTGAATTAATGCCCTGTACTCCTCGATTTCTGTGCATAAATTTGTCTTGGAAAATATGCCAAAACCCTAGCTCGAA
>LPNX010900524.1:703140-774433 GCA_001517045.1 Pseudotsuga menziesii
CTATCTCTGGACACAACTCATTCTCTTCAAGTAACAGCAGAATCCTAGCCTTCCACGGCACAAAATTCCCTGTCCCATACAGCCTATTCTTCAACCTAAGTCCTGTAGCCATCCTAGCAACAACTCAACAAAGTGCTGTTCACTAACAGAAGTAAAATAACAAAAATTTCTGAATGCTGCAAATTTCTGTGTGTCTGCAAAAATCATTGTTTCTGCCCCCTTTGCTCTGATACCATGTTGACAAACTGAGATTTACTGCTTGCTAGTTTAAATGAACAATTTGTGTTTTTCACTTCAGTCGGCTTTGCATAGGCTTGAAGCTACTTAAAATTTTGCCAAACAATTTTAAACACACAGTAAAAATTACTAACAGGCTGAAAACAAATGCATGCACACCATAAAAATTTACTCAGAGATTTTTGGCTAATCAGCCCTGGAAAAACCCCCACGGGGAAAACCAGTCAGAGAGAGGAGAGATTTCTATTATTTTCCTTCAGCAAAATCAGACATTAAATTACAGTCAAATATTCCAACTTATCTCAACCCAAAATTTGACCAGCAGCAAATATTTTCGATTTCTATGCATGAAACAGCTTCACGATTTCTGAGCCACCCAAACAGCAATAAATGCAGACCGTACACTTCAAACTGACCTCGATTTCTGTGCAGAAATAGTACAGCATTTATTGCAGGTCCGTACCATCGATTTTGGAGCTATCCGTACCCTCGAACTGCGTGCCAATTTAATGCTATCCGTACAGCAATTAATACAGACCGTACAGACTTCAAAACCTCGATTTCTGTGCTGTTAAATAAATGCAGAACCGTACAGCTTTAATGGTAGCCGTACTCCTCGATTTCTGTGCACATTAAATGCAGCCGTATAGCATTAATGAGGCCGTACTATCTTCTCGATTTCTGTGCCTGAATTAATGCCCTGTACTCCTCGATTTCTGTGCATAAATTTGTCTTGGAAAATATGCCAAAACCCTAGCTCGAAAATCCTTCTCTCTCAGCTCTTCTTCTCTTCTCCTGAAAATGAAAAAGTGAAGTCCTTTTGCCTCCCTCAGCCTTTTTGTTTGCCCTAAGTGAGTTTCTTAATCCAATGGTGGAGAAAGAATCAAATCAACGGATGAGATTGAATGAGAGTGAAAATCACTTTTATTTATTTCTCATAAATAAAATCACTCACCCACTTAAATTTATCAAAAAGTGACTTTATTGTTATAAAGTCTCATTAAGTGACTTTTAATGTGAGGGTCACCTTTTTCCCTCTTAAAGTGACTTTAGGCAAAAATTAAAGTCACCTAGGGAACATCTGCCTAGGTACAAAAATCAACACTTGCAAGCGTCAGTATTTTGATATACAGCTTTCTGAGCCAAATCTAATTGTTGATTGATTAGCAAACTACTCCGCTTGGTCTCTGTTGCAGCACTACTGGATGCAGATTGTGGTGAATTTGCCAGTTCCTAATCATAAGTTCAAATATACAAAACTTAATATATTAAATTCAATGCGAAAAACAAATTGAGACATAAAAAACAAAATTCATCTTAACAGCTTGAATTGTAAACACTTCACTCCTTTAATTACAGTGAAAATAACGCTATAAATGCAATCCTTAATTAAAATACATCTATATGTATTGGTACTAATAGAATCGTTAAAAGTATTGGTATCAATCGAATCGTTAAAAGTACCCTAGGTTAGTATTAATCTCAGTGGAGAACATACAGAATCTCAGTACAAAAACTAAAGGAAAGTCAAGGGTTGAAGTAAAAAGTGAAGGTGTATTGATTTCAAGTCTAAAGTTTTGTGGCAAGTCTTATGCTATGGTAGGTGAGTCAAATTGGAGACCTAAAACATACCAAAGAACAAGTTAAGACTGAATATGAAAAATATTTTGAATCCAAAATTGGCTAAGGAGAAGATGACTGTGATAGATTTAGATTCTTCATCTCAAGAAAATTTAAAAGAAGATGAAGACCTGTCTGAGCAAGTAGATAATAAAAGAGAAGATTCAGTGATTGAGAAGCCTTCTCTAGTGAAAGAAACAGTTAAAGAACAGTCCAAAGATTTCAGTTTTAAAGACGATAAATATAAAAAGTTTCTTGAAGTAGAAACAGAGAAGCATGAAGAGGATGATGAGGAAATTTTCAGGAAATTAAATATCCCTTGGTTATCTGAGGAAGTTTTTTCTTTCCAAGAAGGAAAGTTCATAGACACAGAGAATGAAAATCTTCAAAATACAGTTAAACAGTACAAGCATCAAATTGATTTTCTGAATGAAACAAATGAAGGTTTGGTCATGGCAAACAGGAGGTTAAGAGAAGATCTTGAAGAGATTAACACTTGTTATCAGGAGTTGATTGTGGTTTCAAAAGAAGCATTAAAAAGGAAGAGGTAGACACAAAGCAAATTTGAAGAATTAAATAAGAAAATCCAAGATTTAACTCAGCAAAATAAAGAACTTTCAATGAGGGTTGAAGACTTAGAAGTTGAGCAGCAAAGAACCAGAAGAAAATCACGGGTTATAGAAGGAATAGCACTTCTGGCTGAAGCATCCAAAGATATTTAACAGATCATTTCTGACAGGTGTCATTTAGTCAATTTTTGTAAAATATTAATAGTATATTTTGTAAAGCAATCATTTTGTATTAGTTTTAAGAGTTGCGTCTAGAAGTTAGTTATGTAGTTAAATAACTATTTTTTGCAGTTCGAGGACTTGACCTAAAGTTAGTTAGGAAATTAAGCAAATGTTTTTGAGATGTAACAAGTATAAAAGAAATGAATGAAATAGTAGGTGGGTTCGAGTTTTTCGCAAGGGGAGGCTCAAAAGCTACTATGTCAAGCTAAGATCTAAACTCTTATGTAGTTTTCATGACTGATTATGATATACATGACTGATAAGCCCATATTATTTTCATTTGCTGGTTTCATTTATGATTTGTTAAATCACTCAATGTGCAATTTCATCATTTCCTATCTAATGTCTTATTCATGAACTGCTTGTAGGTTGTGGGTGAAACTCAGTTAGCTTTCTTTGTGTTTTTTGGTTTATTTGTTATATATGGTTCATCTCAGTCTCTGATTTTTATATGATTTAGTACATGTTTTAGCTTGTTTTATGTTACCCTCTTGTTTATGAAAGTTTCAGACCAAAAAACAATACAAAAATACAGTTTTACTTTGTTTCATTTTAGAGATTGTGTTGGCTTGTTCATCTTGTAGTCTGGAACAATTTCTGGCACTAACATCTTTGGCTCCGTTTCCAGGGACGAAGCTGAAGCATACATTCCGTAGGTTTTATCATTCAACTGGTTTTGAGAGGTGGAAAAAACCAACAAATCATTTAGACTACTTTTCACCAGACAGTTTTCACAGTGGCTACTAGGAAGGCTGGGACAAGAGCAAGACCTGCTTCACCATTACACCTAGGTGTCTCAGACCCAAAGCAAATATTGAAAGAAGCTAGGAAAATTAAGAAATCAAAGTCAACCCCAGATTCATGTGGCCCTAATCAATTTTACCTACTGTCACCCTTCTCATTTTCCAAAGAAGAAAAACAAGATCCATCCTGGTTAACACCTTCTATACCTATTAGAATTTTTCAAATATTTACTGATCCTCAATCATTTAAAAAGGAAAAAAATCAATCCCCTGGAAAAATCCCATTGTTCCACTTCAAAACCAGTAAAATCCTTTTTCAGCCTAGTACCAACCAAGTAAACAAATCTTTGCATACATCAAACCCTAGTAGTTTCACAATGGCAGCTCAGCAACCTCCATTATACATGATGGATAGGATGGTGGTAGCTAGGTATGCTCCACTAGTCCTTCCTCCACCCTTAAATGCTCTCCCTGGAGGATATTGTCAAAAGTAATTGCCTAGGTTCAATGGGAAAGGTGAGACAACAACACGACAACAACTGAGGAACACTGGGATTCATTTCTCAGTTATGCAGATAACCAAAACATTGAATCAAAAGATGTATGGATGAGAATGTTTGTGCAGAGCCTTGATGGGGAGGTTAGGAAGTGGTTCAGAGAGTTACCATCAAATTCAATTACCTTAATAGAGGAACTTCAGGATGTTTTCATGAGGCAATGGGGTGATACCAGGGATCATACATACTATATTACAGAATTTGGAGCCCTAAGGAGGAAAAATGATGAGACCATAGCATATTTTTCTAAAAGATTTAATAAGATGTATGGTAGAATTCTGGAAGAAATCAAACCCTCCAAAACTTCAGCAAAACTTACCTATGCAAATGCTTTTGATCATGAATTTTCTTTACACCTGAGAGAAAGAAGACCATTCAGTCTATTGAACATGCAAGAGGCAACATTAGAGGTAGAATCAAATATTCTAGCTTCTAATAGACTAAAAGTAAATTCAGATCAACAAACTTATGATAGAAAAGGTAAAAAGGAGGTTGTTCCAGTAGTTTCAACATCACAATCAGTTGATAGTAAAATTGATGAAATGGCAAAATTATTAAAAATAATGACAACAAAATGAACCAAATTGGAATTGGAAAAGAATACAAATAGGCCTGCTCAAGAAGGGGAAATAAACCCTAATAATCCTAATCAGTTTAGACGTCAATTCGCACCTGGGTTTATTCCCAGAGAAAGAAGGAATACTGATATACAAAGGGAGAGAAGAGAAGCTGAAGACCAGAAGGTGCCACCACCACTTCAAAACAATGTCGTTGATGAAGGAGAAGCAGAGGAGGATGAGCAGTATGAAGACACAAATCAAGACATAAATAATTTTGGGGAACTGTTGATAGAAGGTTTTTTAACTGAAGAAGCTTATTTAAATTCTGAATGTTATGATGCAAATATTTTTCAAACATAAAATGATTTAGGTTTTTATATGACAACAGAAATATGCCATTCTGAACCCAAAAGGACTATTGGTTTACGGCTAGGACCAAAGCAGGTTGTACACAACCCTAGAAAGAAAGAAACTCTTACTCCTAAGCAATCAGATAGTCAAGCACAGGAAAAAGGGAAAGATCAGGGCCATCCATAAAAGGTAATTGAAGTTGAAGAAGTAAATACAAATCAGCAGAATTTTAATTTTGAAAATGAGTTGTGAAAAATTAAAATTTCAATGCCATTTATTGAGATGATAAAAAATATTGGTTATAAGAATTCAGTTTTGAAAATGATTGGTTCAACAACTAATCAAATACCATCAGATATAGTAAACCTACAAGAAGAACATCCTAGAATTTTCATTGGTTCTTTATTAGCTGACAAAACTGAAAAGGATTCAAGTTCATCTCCACCTTTCTATATAACATTGACTGTCCATGATCAGATGATTCATAATTGTTTACTTGATTCCGGGGCTTTGCACAATTTGATGCCTTAAGGAAGTTATGGAGTCTTTAGGGTTAAGTATCACAAAACCCTACCAGGATTTATAAGCTTTTGGTTCTAGGGTTGTTAAATGTTTGGGAGTGATTAAATATATGGTGGTAAATTTAACACAGCTACCCATGGAGAGTGTCATCATGGATGTTGTGGTGGCAGATATTGCTCCTAAATTTGGAATGTTACTTTCTAGGTCCTGAGCTAAGAAGGTAGGGGGTACCTTGTAGATGGATTTGTCATATGCAACAATTCCTATTTTTGGAGGTGAAAATAGGAGGTTGTATAGAGAGTTACAGTTTTCTTATATTGCTACCGATGATAGGAATCCAACAAATCATCCTTTATATGATGTAGAAAAGGATTTGGGCTCTTGTATGTTACACTTTAGGGATGACAATATAGTTGGTATGTTACAAGTGGAGAAATAAAAATAGGTCAAGTGTTCTATAGAACAAAAAGATGAGTTGTGGCAAATGTATTTTGATGGTTATTCAGCTAAAGAAGGAGCTGGAGCAGGTATTATTTTGGTTTTTCCTGGTGGTGAGATGATAATTTTGATGTATAAATTGGAGTTTGTAACCACAAACAATACAACAGAGTACGAGGCATTGTTGTTGGGTTTAAATGTTGCAAAAAATCTGTGCATTCAACAAATATCTGTTTATGGCGAGTCCGAATTGGTTGTCCAGCAGGTAAGGGACAAGTATCAAGTAAAACATGATTTGTTGAAGGTGTATAGGAATGAAGTTTAGGACATGATAGATAATTTAATTATAGCATTCAATATTTCTTATATTCCGAGAGATCATAGCCAGACTGCTGATTCACTTGCTCTAGCAGCTACTCATTTTAAGATTCCAAAAACAAGTCATTTAAAGTATCCTATAGAAGTCAGGTACAGACCTTCAGTTCCTGATAATATCAAACAATGGAGAGTTTTTGAAGATGACTTGGATATTAGGAGATTCTTAGAATTGACTAGTGAGTTCTCTAATTCTTTAATTGGTCAGGAACAGGACGATGGAACCGAAAATGCAAAGGAGTATGCTGAAAATAAAATTGCTGGTCATAAAATTATTGAGTTGAAAGGTAATTTTATTCCCAAAGGTTTGGTTTTTCTTGAAAGAGTTTTTTCAAAAGATGACACTCCATTGAAACCAGCTATGTAGTCATCAGAAGAAAATGTAATGGACTGTAATATTGGTACAAGCGAGCAGCCCAGGATAGTGAAGATTTCCAAGGCACTTTCAGTGGAGCAAAGAGAAAGGTATATTAAACTGTTGAAAGAATATGTTGATATTTTCGCTTGGTCATACGAAGATTTAAAAACTTATGAAACTAGTATTATCAACATAAAGTGCATTTGAAGCCTAATGTAAAACTATTTAGACAGAAACTGAGGAGAATTAATCTTGCCTTATTTATTGTCATAGAAAAAGAGGTTAAAAAATTATTGGATGCAAAAATCATTGTTCCTCTTAGATACTCTTCATGTGTTGCAAACTTAGTTCTTGTTAGGAAAAAGAATGGAGAAATAAGGTTGTGTGTAGACTTCCGTAATATGAATAGGTCCTCACTAAAAGATAATTATCCATTACCAAAAATTGAGCAGATTTTGCAGAAGGTGGTGGGTGCTCAAAGGATTTCAATGGTAGATGGAATTTTTGGGTACAAGCAGATTACTATAAATTCAGATGACTGAGAAAAGACAACCTAAATACCCCTTGGGGTACCTTCATGTATGACAAAATGCCATTCAGATTGATGAATGGTGGAGCCACCTCTCAAAGGGCTATGGATATAGCCTTTGTTGGGGAGAAGGAGAATTTGTTGTAATCTACTTGGATGATATTACAGTATTCTCACAGTCTGATGAATAAAATCTAAAACACCTCAAGCAAACTTTCTTAAAATGCAGAAAGTATGGACTATCACTAAATACAAAAAAGTCTCATTTTGTTGTGCAGGAGGGTAAGGTATTAGGACATTTGGTTTCAGCTGATGGGATTAGAATTGATCCAGAAAGAGTCAAGGCCATTCTAAAAATCAGTTTTCCTAGGAGTAAGAAGGATGTGGAATCTTTTATTGGGAAAATTAATTTTCTGCGCTGGTTTATACCAAATTTTGCTGAAACTATTAAACAGATAGCAACTATGTTGAAGAAAGATCAGGAAGTCAAATTGATAGCAGAGGCCAGGAATTCATTTGAGAAGATAAAGCAAGCTCTTACAGAAGCACCAATGTTAGTAAGCCCTAATTTTTCCAAATATTTTCTGACTTTTTATTTTGCATCACAGGACATAATAGAATTTATTTTGTTACAGAAAAATGATGAAGGATTGGAGCAGCCAATTGCATTTTTCAACAAGAATCTCAAGGATTCAGAGTTAAAGTAGAGTACCTTGGAGAAACAAGCTTATTCACTGGTAAAAGCTTTAAAGTTTTTTAGAATTTATGTCTTACATTCAAAGGTCATTGCTTATGTTCCCAATGCTACCATTAAAGATATTTTGACTCAGCCTGATAGGGAAGGGAAACGAGGAAAATGGATTGCTAAGATAATGGAGTATGATGTATAAATCAAGCCTACAAAGATGGTGAAAAGACAAGGTATAGAAAAGTTATTGGCTGATTCAAACTGTGCAGCTTTAGGCCTTCATTTGAGGGAAGAACAACCCATACAAGAAGAACTACAAGTTGAACAAGAGAAGGAAAATATTATGGATCAATATGTAGAATCTATATGGTATGTAGACATTGTTCATTTCTTATTGTATTTGCAAAGCCTTGAACATTTAGACAAAAAGGTAGTTAGGTCATTGAAATTAAAAGATACTAAATATTGTTTAGTGGATAAGCAGCTGTATTGGAAGGATCCAGGAGGTGTTCTGCTTAGATGTTTAGACAAATCAGAAATTGAGTAAGTAATTTCAGAATCACATGAAGGAGCTTGTGGGGGACACAAATACTAGAAGGCTACTGCATATAAAATTCTAAGGTCTGGATATTATTGGCCTTCACTTTTTTCAGATGTGTATTAGTAGGCTAAAGCTTATGTTCTGTCACATACCCCAATTTTGTAAAATTATGTAAATTGTTTTATTATATTTTTGAGACATTATGTTAAACTTAATCCTAAGTAGGGATTGATGACTCAGCAGAGTCATTAGTAATGGAGTGTAATTAGAATATTTTATTATTAATAAATAAATTATGGAGACAACAGCATGGGAGAGCTATTAAAAGAGGTTACTGGTGAAACTGGTGGATGGAACTAGGTGGAAAGGCAAAAGACAAGTGGCAGCATCCTCAAACAATTCCGAAGTTGCAGGTGGCAACTTCTCTATATTTGGGGTCATGATTCCCCAAGAAAGTGGAATCAGAGCAGATGGCTCATTAAATGACAGTTAACCCAACAAAGACCTAGGCAATCTTTTAAAAGAACTCAATGAAGAGAGCTAAGGCTGCTCAAATTTTATTCTAGAGAGAATTCATTTAGGTGAATGTTATTCATGAATTTCATTGAGGAAAGAGGGAAAAACAGTAAGGAAGTGTTCTTGAGTGGATTGCTGCAGTAACTTGATTTTTATTTACAGCTTTTTGGGTTGAGAGAACTAACTGATAGTTCTGAGTTAATACTGAGTTTAAAGACTAGTATCTGACTTTGCTGCACCTAGTTCCAGCCAAGGAGACCAGAGCAAGCTCGGGGGTCCTGAGAAGTCGCTGTCTGAGCGCTCTACAGGAGTTGGTAGGGAGGAACGACCTCCCATTGCTGTTGTTGTCCACAACTTAAATAGGTTCTGTCATTTATTTCTTTATGTTTACTGAGTATGAATGGATGCATGTTATGTTTATTTATATGTCTGAGTAGTTAGTTAGTTTCAATAAAGTTAGTATCTCTGAATATCAGTAGTTAAATCTGTTAATAGTTACTGTGTTTTTCCACATCTGGTATCACCAGACCGTACTCCAGCACAGTATCTCGGTGTTGAGAAGTAGTATTCTTCTGAACCGAGTTTCCTATATTTACTACCAGTAACTTCTAATGTCTTACAAATGCATATGTTATTTTCTCATAGATTTAAAATTACTTTCTATTACTGTATTTTATTTGTTTTAGTAACTTCTATTGTAAAGGAAAGATGGTAGAAGTTAGATTAGAATTTATATTATAACTATAAAGTTTCCTTCTTGGTGTTCAGATTTTTTTTTACTTCAACAAGTTAACTCAAAGTAAAAATTAAGTTACAGAAATAATATTCTTTATTTATCGAATACCAGCATATTAATAGTTGTACTTACAGCAACATTTTTTTTTTTAGAGAATAAACTAGTTACAGTAGAATGCAAATAGAATAGTAAACTACAGAAGAATAAATTATAAATACTATTTCCAAGTAATATAAAATAAACTAAGGAATTTATATAAAAGTTACAGAAATGTCAGATAGATAGTATAAACATTATAATAATAGTAAAATATTCCTTACTTCTTTCCTTTTAATCTAAAATAAAATTCTCAACACTATTTTTCCCGAGAATCGAACTTACTGTTCGAACTGTAGGTAATTAACAGTTCCTAATCGTATTTTTCTTTCAAGGTAAAAACTGTGTAGCAGCAAAAACTTTTACTCATTCGTAAGGAAAATCTAATACTGCAATAGAAGCAAGATCATTGTTGTGTATTAATAAGAACTATATGTTAACAGTTTGTAGTAAATTATCTATGCATTATAAGAACTTTGTTATTCTTAATATGGAGAGTATCTTGATTACCTTATAAGTAAATCTTAAAATATGTATCTAAGTTATAAGTGAAATTTTACTGACAGTAACAAGATAATTGAATAAATAAAATATATAAAACCCTATATTATTATCAGGGTAAAAACTATATAACAGTCACAATTTTCTTATTAATAATAAGATTTAATTATAAACTGATAATAACACATAATCTTCAGTTTTACAAATCAAATGTTCATCTATGCAGGAAGAAAGTATAGAAGTGCAGGATGCTCGGTAGTCGAGCTTAAGTGTTTTAACTCCTTCAGTAATCTAATTATTATAATCCTTCACCGCCAACTAGGGTTAAACCTAGTAACACTTTAAGTACTCAAAAAAATTATTTAATAAAGAGAAGAATTAGTAATATCCTTCTTACAGACGGGTTATTAAATAAAACATAGTAAGCATTCTTTTATTTAAATTCCTTCAATACTGTAATTAAGGAGAAATGCAAGAGAGGGAAACAGTTTTCAAAATTTCATAATAACTGAGGGTAAAACCCTACCCTTTTCAACAATCAAAAGAATACCTGTAACTCTGTTTCATTTAATAACCCGTAGCAGTAACAAAAATATACATGAAGGCTTACAGCCTGTAACTCTTATAAACACAGTAAATGCAAAGGCTTACAGCCTGTTAAGTTTTTAAACCAAACAATAATTACAAACAGGGTCTTACACTCACAGCCATAGCCGGAGAGCTCTGTTTAAGAGCTAGGGTTTTACCCACAATGTTAAAACTTTAAAAACAAACAACCCAAAATCCATGGAGGTCAACCAGGGCTGCATCGACCAAACCAGCGCAATCTCTTAAGGTTTCACACAAAGATGATAAGCCGTGGAAAGACCAAGGCTTAGCGTGGTCATGGAGATGTAACCTTTATTCCGGTGTAAGCGAAGAAGAGTAGAAGATTCACCTGCAAAGAAATCCATTACACAGTGATTATTAGCGACGGTTTTAAGTATAAAAGAATTATATTAACATATAAAATTACTGTACATTAAAGACAACAGGGTAGTGGTTACCTTTTCAGTTGGTATCCCCTCACAGCGAAGCCGCGACCAATTCCAACAAGGAGCTTGCCATTCGATAGCAAAAATAATGATGTTAACTTGCTCAACCTATAACAGCATAAAGGAAACCCCCAGCGAATCGATGGAGAGGGTAAAAACCATATAGCTGCAATGTTCTCTCTTTTAACTATCACACAGCCAGTTGGTAGAACCAGCCACACTATATTGAAGGGATAATCACTCTCATGGGTACAGAAAAAAGGTTGGACTGTCATCGACCCGAGCCAAGCCAAACAATGGCAGTTTTACAGAGGCAAGCAGCAAGTTTATAAACACTCCAAATCACCCTCACAGTGCGGTAACTGAGCTCGCGAGGAGCTAGAGCAACAGGAGGACAATGGCAGACAACACCACAGCAAAATAATCTAGAAGAGCCTGCAGAGCGGCCAAAGGCCCGAGGGAAAAAGGGAAATGGCGAGTTAGGGTTAAGTCAACATCTATATAGCGCCAAAGTATGGCTGTCATGCAACCACGTAACACTTTTAATAATTTGTATACAATTGGTTCTCATTCTAAAGTCCACGACTGTTGAATTATTTTCACAACCAAATCATCGCTGGAAGGTTCCATAGGAAGTTTTATACCTTAGTATAACCTACATCATTTTGTCAACAACGCATCATTAGTACAATGTATATAAATCTTGCATGCTACATTTTGTTTGTACATAGCCTCGTTTACACAAGCATAGAGATTTGTTTATGTTAACAAGGGATTATAGAATAATAGATTATGGTTATAGTTTAGTTGTTATAGTCCACAACTACGATGCCAACTATTTGGTTTTTCAAATGAAAGTAATAAACATAACTACTCTTTGAAGTGTATATAATTAATGGTGTTTCTATTATGTTACTCATAATTTGATTTGGTTTGTCCTAGTACATAATTTAGATACTTATGGATAGAGAGATAACTCTTCCTTGTTATGGTCATAACATCCTTTGGTGACAAATAGACTTTGTCACTCTCCAAACTCAGGATTTATAAAAGACTTCATAAGTAAGGTAGGATAGATAACTTGAATACTCTTTCTACCTTCTTTGTTTGTTAATTTAGTCTTGAGACATCATAAAAGGATCAAAGATGATGAGTTTAGGATTGATTCTAACAATATTTGGTTTTCAACCAAATGATACTCTTGGAATGAGTTTAGTATTCTAAAAGAATGCAGACTTTTAAACTATAAAAGGAATACTTGTTTCGAATCATAGTTCATAGATGCTTAAGTAAGAAAAATTATGGATCGATTTTAATAATATTCCTCATTAGTTGAAAAACTAAATAGGATGCAATCTAAGCATGGAATATTATTATTATAACTTTAGCTAAAAGAAGTAAACCTGTGAACCGGTGATCTTTCTACCATGCTAGCTGTTAAGTAAAGAAATAATAATACGTTCTTATACTTATCTTCAGAATGGACATTTAAGGTTTTTCGTACTTGCAGATTTACTAAACTTTATGTTACTGTATGGAATAGTCCTCTACTATCTTTATGTGCAAAATGCAATTCTTTTTAGTATTAAGTCTCAAAGGAAAATTTAGTAAAAATAATACCTCGAGAAGCATGGTATTTCTGTCTAGCATGTATAAACTTTTACTAATCAAATTGTATGCAGCAATCTGTACTGTAAAATTTTGAAACTTATTAGCATCGAACCATACTTCTTACCTGTATACCTGTAATAGAAGGAAACTGCTGCATTAGCTCGAAAGCTAAGTAAGCCCAGCCCTTCACGAAAAACCACCTTGTGTCGCAAACTGAAAAACAATCAGTAACTGAAAAAGAAAATGCTCTTTAAAGTACAGAGTAAATAAATAATAATTCAGTTACAATTCTAGTAGCATAAACTAATCAAACAGTTAATGACTGCATTTTAATGTGATTATATGTTATTTTAAAAGTTTTAAATTTTTCGAAATTTTTGGGGTTTTGACATGTTCCTTGTCAAAATTTTCCTAGTAAACATAAGCTCATGTCTTTACCATTGAAACCCATTGTAGTCAATGCCCCTTTCCAGCAACAGGGTTTAGACTTCATAGGTGAAATAAACCCTACATCTTCAGGACAATATATATGGATACTGACAGCTACAAATTTTTCACTAAATGGGTAGAAGCCATTCCAACCAGAAATGCCAATGACAAGGTGATAATCAGTTTTATTCAGAAAAATATCCTTAATAGGTTTGGTTGTCCAAAGAAGTTACTAACTGATAATGCCAAAGCCTTTAAATCTAAAGCTATGGTTGCATTTTATGAACAAAATGGGATTGTCCAAAAGAATTCAATGCCTTACTGTCCTCAAGGGAATGGGTTGGCAGAATCATTAGAGAAAATTTCAACTCAAAATGGGCCTACTCAGAAAAATAATAGTTAAAATAATAAAATAATATTTATTAAATTTGGAGGAAGAAAAGAAAAACCTACTTTTTTGTTCATATTTTCGACATATCTCCCTCTGATTTTACTCAAATTTTGATCACGGGAGATCCCTCGATGCAAAATTAAATTCCGCATCCAACGACGACCCAGTCGAAATACTTTTGACGGACCCTGCTACCCAAAAAACAAGAAATACCTAAAAAAAAATGATGATGATGTCATCATCACATTTTTTCAAGTATTTCTTGTTTTTGGGGTAGCGGGGTCCGTAAAAAGTATGCCGATTGGGTACTCATTTGATGCGTAATTTAATTTCGCATCCAAGGAGCTCTCCTGATCGAAATTTGAGTAAAAACACAGGGAAATATGTCGAAAATACAAACAAAAAAAGTAGTTTTTTTTATGATACCTATCCCCAAATTTATATTAAAAAATTGTTTAAGACCTGTATGGTATTTCAAATTTAAATCAATTTCATTTGCTAACACATGATGAAATGGAATTTGAATTAAGGTTAAAAGGCCCATTTTGAGTTGAGATTTCCTCTAATGCCATCAATAAAAATCTTGTTCAAAGCATTAAGAAGTTGTTGAGTCAAAACAAAAGGTCCTGGGATTCCATGTTAAAATATGCACTTTGGGTAGACAGGATAACAACTAAGAAAGCAATTGGAACTTCTCCCTTTCAATTGGTATATGGCACTGAGGTGGTTTTCCAGTTCAATTGGGTATTCCAGTGATGAAATTCTTCCAAGATAGTCTAGAAGAACCAAGTAATATTCAAAGAAGAGTTTATGCACTGATTGAATTAAAACAAGAGCGTGAAGTTGTGGAGAAAAAAGCTCAAATACATAGAAGGAATATTAATAAAAGCTTTGATAAGAGGATAAAAGAAAATACTTTTTCTATGGAGATATGGTACTGAGGTGGGATGCTAGAAAGGAACAGAAAGGTAAGCATGGTAAATTTGATAGTTTGTGGTTTGGTCCTTTCATAGTTTTGAAGATCCTGGAGAACAATACCTTCATATTGCAGACCTTGGAAGGTGAGGAATTACCCAATCCAGTAAATGGACGGTTCCTCAAACACTTTTATAGCTATTGAAGGTAAGAAACTTGTCATTTCATTGTATATACCGGTGTCATAGTGATAGAATAAAGAATCCATATCCCAATGGATGTTTTGCAGAGTAGCAGATAGGTTCAGTTTAATGCCAGAAGCCACTGGTCTACAAGTTCTTGAAGCCTCACAAAGAGGACTTCATACTGGAGCAGGAGCCAGATGTTATAGGTAGTTTTTGTTTCTAGACTACATGTTTTTTCTAAAGCATTACTTTTTATATTTCTTTTAATTTTGAGTTTGGTTTTGGGGTATTAGAATCATAAACATATTTTTATCTTGATTTCATGTCATTTCTTCTTAGAATTTACTTTATTTTGTTGATTTTATAGTTTTAATGGGTTTATTAGCTGTATATTTTTCTGAAAAGTAAAAAAAATATGTCATAAGGTTTGATCTAAGTCGAATTATATTGCTTAACCCTTGGTTTTGGAGCCATTTGTCAAAAATAAATGTCAGACAAATTCCTGTAGTGCAAAGGCGAGGGACCGTGAACTAGAGTGCTACAAGAAAATCAGAGCACTTTTAAAATTATAATATCAGCTCGTTGGTGTTCAAAATTGCAAATGATGGAGTTTTTACATGTGTAAAAATAGAATGGTACTTGCAAAGATCTTATAATAATTATGACAAGTGTGGGCTATATGGTAAGGATTATGCAGGTAAATCATAACTGTCCTAAGTCTCGAAGAGTGGAATTGCTTAAGGATTTATGATAGTGCATCCACGAAGTTTGTCCAGAGATGATGGCTAATTTAATGGGCATGTGAGAAGCTGAGAACATCGTGGATTCACCTTTTTATTTTCTAAGTTTGACAAAATCATTAAATAACCTGGGTGTAAAGATTCTCAAAAGAATATACCATTCGATTTTATTTTTAACCTACTAGCTATGGAAAATTCAACCTGTTACTTGTGTGTACAAACCAGTTGCTCACTAACAGGTTATCAACTTCCTCTTCAACGTCGTACTGCATGTACTATTGTAACCACATACATTATCATAATATTTACCAAAGTACCAAACTGATCGTTATTTACATTCTACGGGGAAACTTACTACCTGTAAAACTTCTTGATATTATAAGCTTGATTATTGTAAAATAACTGCATCGTTTCACATGGAATACTGTTTTCCCTTACTTCCTAAATCTAAGTCAATAAGTGTCGTTCCAATGATTATAGGATTGACTAAGGTTATTCCATTGTAATTTTATTATTACCATAATTCCTCTCTTACATTAAGTTTATGTCTATAGTGGCTATTATGGTAGATCTTTCTACTATGATCAAAATTCTACCCTATTCTAAGTACAGGTTATCTTGATTAATCATAGACTATCTTGTCCAGTATAAACAATTATGGTAAATTATGAGTATTGACAAATCAAGAAGCAACTAGAGTCTATGAAAGTTTAAACCAAAGTCAAACTATGTAAAAGTCATGTTTATAAACTTTTACTATGTTGTTCAACTCCATAAATTATAACCATCCAAGTTGTTGGTTTATAAGTGATAAGTTTGGATTATAAAACATGCTTACTTAACATTGTATTGCAATTATATAAATCTACTTGTATATAAAGAGGTTCTAAGCAAAATCGACTTTGGGATATCCAAAAGATTAAGCGGTTACCACCTTTCACTAGGTCAACGTTAACATATTATTGTTTTACCCAAACGCCCAAAATCGAGTTATCAAACTTTATGATAAAGATTATATATGATTAACGATGTGATATGTATATGCATATATCATAGTTCTTGCAATGTTTGATAAAAATCATTGTTTTAATAATTGGGATGACTGCACTGCAGGTAGACTTTGGAATCGACCCTTGCATGGTTGGAAATATTTGAGGGCACGTGGTCACGTCCTATCCAAGTATTGGTGATATAAAACACTTGCAACCCTAATAGCTTTTCATTCTCCCTCCAAGGTTCACGCTTGCCTTTGGGCTACTCTGCAAGGTTTCATGGCGGCTATGAGTGTTCTTCTTGTTCTAGCTTACTCCAAAACTTGGGTTTAATGTTGATGTAGTCTTTAGTGTTCGGTATTTCTGCCACTCTTTCTTAGCTGTGGGTGTTAATATGTGAGATTTTACTGGTTTTATTTTCACTTGGCTTTCAGCTTGTCCATAGCTCCATCTTTCCTTCCACGTGGCCTGTCACTGCTGTGAGAAGCTAAGGCTTCGTTGCTATTGGTTGTGCTCTTGTCGATGTCGTAGGGTTTGGAGGTTTTGTAAGTGCATTTTGCAGTTAGTGACAGTCTCTTCGCTAGACTGTTCGATACTCTTTATTGAAGATAAATGTTTGGTTTTCTTTCCAGAATAGAAGACTCACAGTAAAATCATGTTTACAGTTAGGTTTTTCAATAGTAAAAGAGTTTTAAAATTTAACGCACAGTATTGTGCTGTCTTTGCAGGAACTTGAGACTATTATTGCAACCTGTGATGAAGATAATGCTGGCTATATTTGAAGGCTCCTGGCTTCAATCTGGTAAGCCCTGGGTTCAATGAATGTGTTCTTACCCTGCTTGTAATAGGGTTGTCGATGGTAAAATCTCGAGCTTGGAAGCTTGTCTAGTTTCGCCATTAGATAAATGGTTTTCTTGTTTTTAAAAGCTATTGGTTCTATTATGTTTACAAACCCTTGCCTTCTCGTTGGGTAGTCCCGACCATGAGCTGGGTGTTGTAATTAGCTTAAATTTTCGGCCTTACGGCCTGTCAATGTAATACATTGGTTTTTGTTCTCGAACTCATTTTCGTTTTGCAGTGATACTGTATATTTTGACTCTGTGTATGTTAGGGTTTTACCCTAATTGACTGTTAATGAAGATTATTACTGTCTAATATATTTTGCAATAGATTATTGTTAATATTTAAGACTGTAACCCAGTCATATTATGTAGTTTATAATATTTACTTATTTGCTTGGGAAATACAAGCTAGGGTTTTCCTGAATGAAACCCTTGTCTAAATTAATTTTTCAATTAATTTTTAAATAGGTTATGTTACTTATTAATTTTGGCTAAATTTTCATTACAGGTGTGTTGTGACAATTTAACTTGTAACATTTCATTTGTCTTTAAAAGGGACTGTAAACAGTCTATAGTAGTTGAATTGTTTATTGATCTAATTATCCAGATAATTGGATTTTAGTTTAATTGTTTTTATTTATTTATAATGATTAGATAAATTGTTTTAGGGTTTCGACCCTATAGTTTTACCTTCACAGGTGTAAGCCTGTTTGATAATTATAAAACAGTTTTTATATAAATAGATATTTAATTTTATATTAGTTATTAATCATATTCTCATTGTTTTTATTTACTAAACTGACAGATAGAATTTATTCAGAGTTCTTTGCAAAGATAAGCATAGATTCTGTAACTTAGTTTTCTCTTTATAAGTTAAGTACTTTTAATATAACCCTATTTAGTTTATAGTAATTATTAGTCTTAAATGAATTGATATTATTAGAAAATAAACTATATGATTAGTGGTTATTTTCTTTATTGAACTGAATGTTAACTTTGTAACTTGACTATGATTTTTCTGCTGCATTTCATTCAGTTACTAAGTGAAAAAGAAATATAAACCTATCATACACAGTTTAACCTCCATAATATTTTAACTTGAATAAAAATTAATCTACTGTCTGTAAATACACAGTCTTATCTATTAAGATATTTTCTTATCATCTTAATCCTTCTACTTGTACTAGATTACTGCTATTTCTTTTCCAATATATATTTACATAAATAAGCTTGTTTAAAACAATAAACATAGATAACCAGATTATTATTCTTTTTAATAATAACCTACATACTGAAATAAATTACTCTGCTAACTAGGAAATGCAGAACCAAATCTATTCTATCCAGTCTCTTAACATTTTCTTTCATCAACTGTAAATACTCTATCTGTGTCGGAGTACGGCCTAGTCCTTCCAGGTGTGGAAAAACACAGACTAGAATTATTTTCCATTCTAACACATTACATTTCAAATTCATTTCTTCAATAATCTAAAAGATTACTAAATTCTAACATTTTACAACTGAATATTTAACATGCATTTAACAGTCAGCTCCAAATTTATCTATCTAACACAGTAAAACAAAATAATGCAGAACCTGATTAGGATAGACAACAATAGCATTAGGAGGCCGTTCCTCCCTACCAAACTCCTGGAGAGCGCTCAAACAACGCTTCCTCACGACCCTCGAGCCTGTTCCTGGTCTTCTTGGCTGAGAACTGGTGGAGCATACAAACAGTAGACTGGTCCAATAACTCAGTAAAACACCCTACACTCAGCAGTAAGATCTTTCAGCTTAAAAGCTGCACTAGATCACTCAGCAGTTATCCCCTCAAACTCTTTCCACAATTCCCTTCCATTGAATTTCTCTGAAGTACATTCACCTGAATGATCACTTCTCTAGAATGCATAGCCTCAGCTCTCTTCAGTGAACATTTTTATAAAGATTTCCTAGGTCTTTTGGGTCAGTTTTCATTAATTGAGCCACCTACTCTGATTCCACTTTCTTGGGGAATCATGACCCCAAATGTAGGGAGGTTGCCACTTGCAACACTTGGAAGTGGTTTGAGGATGCTACCACATGTCTGTTTTCTCTCCACCCAGTCTCCTCTACCAATTTGCTCAGTAAACACTCTTTTAACAGCTCTCCTAAGCTGTTGTCTCCTCCTTTATTTATTTATAATAAAAATATTCAGAATTACATTAAATATCCTTGACTCTGTTGAGTCATCAATTACAACTTAGCATAAAATTTAACATATTGTCCTCAAATAAAATCAAATAATATTATATTGTTTTTGTAAAAATTAGCTCTCCTAAGCTATTGTCTCGTCCTTTATTTATTTATAATAAAAATATTCAGAATTACATTAAATATCCTTGACTCTGCTGAATCATCAATTACAACTTAGCATAAAATTTAACATATTTTCCTCAAATAAAATCAAATAATATTATATTGTTTTTGCAAAAATTGAGGCATGTAACAAGAAGGGTCTCCTATCAGATTCCCCAAACCGGTAATCTAGTTAGAAAAAATATATCAAAATGGTTGAGAGTAACCCTCTCATTTCCCGCTACAAAACAACCAAGTTGAGGGCTACACAAACCTATCAACTCCCACATGACATGATCACTCGACCTCATCATGGGATACTCCGAATATTTCAGTATCCCTACCTCATGTAGACACTGCTAATCCTAGGGATATCGAGCCAACAAATATTGAAAGGCATTGAAGTGGCACTCATGCCACTTAATGGCTATATCTTAGTAGGCCCTGTAAAACCAACCAAGAAAAAAGGTGAGTAAGTCCTCAAAAAATTAATTCATGATAGAAAAACAACAAAAAAAATATCAGCCGCGTGATTTTTTCCAAGAAATCCACACAACTATGTGACATATAAAACATAACCCCTATGTAATACCCCCATTTTGACCCTTAGAATGCATTGGCTTTGTATGTGAATATTGTGTATATGTGATGTATGAGTCCTAGTGTGGAGCTTTTTAAGACTTGATTTTTTATGTTTTGAGGTTTCAAACAAAATTTCAAAAAGGCTTGGATGTATATAACAAAAGAGAAGGAAGGAATTTTCCCTAGCAAAATAGAGACTATGTGACCCTTTGATATGACTAGGAGCAGAGGAAAAAAGGTGCTAATGGATGAAAACTATGAAGATGCACGTGGCATGGGGCACATATATAAGGCCAAAAAAAAATAAAAAAAATAAACAACAATGATTAAGTTGAAAAATATCAGGGGCTAGCAGTTGATCTGGAGCATGGAGTTGCGCAGAGGATAAGAGAATGGAGTGGTAGCAAATTCTAAATTGCTTTCCACGTGGATATTTATGGTGAAGTCCGTTGAAGAAAGCAGTGAGGAATAAACTGCTTCTAAAGGTTCCCGAAACCAGGTTTTATATGTGGTATAAAGGACTGTTGGCTAGTCAAAAGGGTTATTTTGTCTTGACATGATGGAAAAGGTGGGACGCTGATAGCGCACCAGTCTCCATTTCTGGTCATGATTTGAAGGCCAATTTTTTGTCGTTATCCACTCACCGAGTATCTATGAAACCTTGTTTCTTATTATGTTTTTTGTTATGGAGAAGTGTCGGGATTCAATTATCCTCTATAAACTTTTGAATAGTAAGGCAGAGGTCATAGTTGACAGAGAAGGGAATATTTTTGACCTGGTTCTGTCTATATGTAGTATCTCTCCATCCAAGGAATGGTTATGGGAGTTTAAAACACAAGGGAATGATGTTTTAAATGTTGTTGGTTCTTTATTGTATCATTTTTCAATTGAGAAGACCCTACATTTCCCTGAATTTGTGGAATGGTGCGTCAATAATTACTCTCTGACTGAAAGAGTAATTATGAATAGTAACACTACCATAATTCTCTATCAGATTAATGCAAGAGTTCTCTGTGAAGTCTTGAATGTACCTGAGAATTTTTCAAAAAAACCTAATATTATATGTGAGGAAGCTATGGTTCGGTTGTATAAAGGGCGTAAACCCGAAGATAGAAATGTAATCTTATCAAGGATTTTGAAAACCAACCAATCAATGGAAAACCTTTATTTGCCCTCGAATGTCATCTTTTTTCGAGAAGTTCAATTAGTATTTTATATATTAATTCAAATATTGGGGGTATGATAATGATAAGTCTGTAACTGAAGTTATGTTGGGTTTCTTGTTAAAAATAAGTTCAGCTAATCCATAGTCGAACCGAATTTGTTGTCTTGGTTTAGATTAGTTCTTAGCTGGTGTAATTCATTCTCAGTTGGCATATTTTCCTAGGTTGATGCATTTCAAGTACGAGTCATATTTCTTGAACATCCTTATATTCTCTAATGTGTCTAAGTTACGTTTCATCGGTACGATTTTTTCTCCTGGGCTTCCCAGACAAATAATTTTTTTTGAGTTTGTCAACAAAATAATGACATAAGTATATAGAATAATCTTTGATACAAAATTTCCTAGAGTTCTGGAAGAAATGAAGAACACCTTGCAGTCTTAAGCAGAGAGTTGTACAGGGGATTGGTTTTTGTATAAAGAGTTTAATGTTATTTGTGGGTACAGTTTCAATGGAGCAACCTACAAGTTTCCTACTTTTTTGGCTTCGAGGATTTTTGCACTTGAATTCATTAGACACAGATTATGTTCATAGGAAGAACATTTTGGCGCCTTTCAGAAATCTTCAGATGTAAAGTTTCCTATTAAGATTGGTTCGTTCATCTTTAAGAGAAAAGTTGCATTATCTATAGTTGAGAAATTGTTGGAAATTATGGATTTCCAAAAAATGGAAAGACTGAATTATGATCCAAGTCAAATTATATCTCAGAGAAGCAAACAAAACAAGAACAAATCCTTTTGACACCAAATGATAGAAGGAATGGATAAATTTTTCAATTTGTTATGTTTCAAACTTGATCATGAAGAGATTAAAGAAGAGATAGCGGAGATTAATGTGGAGAGAAGAGAGGAATTGGCCTTGATAGTTCAGACGCCTTCCAATTCTATTTCATGGAATAAGAGAACCCTTTCATAGATTGATATATAATGGAGGTTGATGATGAAAATTAAAATAAAAGAATCAAGACACAGTTTGAAGGGGAAATAGTTATACAAGATTAACAAAATTTGGATGATTCAGGGAAAAGCTTTCTTTTACAACAACAGCCTATACAAATACAACAATATTCAAAATTTGATTGAAACAATTAGAAATTTCAATCAGAGGTTGATCAAGGCTTAAGAACAGTTGAACCAGATTAAAGTTGCTATCCTTCAAATCCTCTTTAGTATTCAACAGAGGGCTCATCTTGGATCTAATCCAAGCAATGTTGGCCAAGGAAGAATAAGTGTCAAAAGTTACACCAGAAGCCACACTAGAAATAAAACTCTAGGTCCAAGAAAAGGTTCCTTGAGCATAACACATAAGGTATCTTTGTCAAGATCTTATTCTACCAGGTCATGTGATTCCAAAGGTCCTTGAGGTATCCCAAAGCATACTTCCAGTATATTTGAAAGAAGAAGTACTTTTAGAAGGATTCCAAAAGGAGAATTCATAAAGACAAGGCCACCCACATTTGATGGAGAAAGTGAGGCTACCCAGGAAGCAAAATCATGTATTCTTGGAATGAATAAATATTTTGGAATTCATGATTACCCAAGAAATGAAAAGGATAGAATTTTTATTTACAATCTCAATGGTCGAGCTTCAATTTAGTCGAAGGAACTCATGCAAGTAAAAGGAATCAAAGAAAGAAGGATCATATGGGAGCGATTTAAAAAGTATTTCAAGGAAAATTACCTATCTGCTAGGTATTATGATAACAAGAGGAAAGAGTTCAATGAACTACAATTGGTACATAAGCACATGAAAGAACATGTACATAAATTTTTTTAATTTTTGAGGTATGTATATTACATCAATTATGAAAGGGTAAAAATTGAAAGCTTCCTTGGAAGTTTGCCTCATAATTACAATGGTAGGATAGAGTTTGTTAATCCACCAACCCTTGATGAATCCATTAGATTGACATGCATTGATATGCGAAAAGAAAGTAAAATTAGAATTTCTTCCATCATGGAAAGGAAATACAAAGGGAATACTTGGCAAAAGGAAAAGTGGATTCAAGCCTCCACCATTTAGAAATCAACCAAGAAATTTTCAACAAGGTAAACAAGCAAGAAGTGGAATTAAGCTAGCAGTAGCAGCAGGAAAAAGACCAAAAGGACCACTTTAGTGTTGGGGATGTGGGGGAAACCACATGCTTAAAGACTATCCACATCGAAGAGAGAACCCTAGAGGATTGCATAACTTAGAAGAATAATTTATAGTGGAGGATATGGCAAGGGAAGCTCCTCAAATTTATGCACCATTGGAAAACCATCAGGAAGACCATCAATCACCAATAGTAGAAATTGAAGTTCAGATTAGTAAGAAATATATTTTTGTTTTGATTGATCTAGGATCTACCCATAGTTATATTTATCCAAAATTGGTTGAAAATTGTTCTCTTAGAAAAATGAAGCATAATCTTGGATAGTTAAATTAGCCAGAAGAACAAAAATAAAAGTGCGCAAATCAGTAATGGAGTGTCCCATAGAGTTGAATGGACTCCTCACAAAAGTATAAGTTGAAGCTTCCTAGATATGGACCTTTAAGGATGATAGAGAAAGTCAATGATATTTATTTTTATTAACAACCTGATTTTGGACTATTCAAAACCATGACAAATTAGTAAGTTGTGACTATACTCAAGGGATATGGGTCATTAGATTGGTGGCTTGCACTACGTAGATAATCCCAGAAATGAAGTATCATTAAAAGCTCATTTTTCCACCCACTTTTTCATGAGCATCATCACCTTTGTAATCACCTTCAACATCATTAGCCCCATAATTTCCATCACCTCCATCATCATATGATTTGAGTATTTTGTCCAAAAATAAATCCAAACCTAAAAGTCCATAAAAAGTCATCGCACATAATTCCCCTACAAAATCACGCATAATAATCACAAAAAGTGTACTTAAAGATTTGCAAAGTGGTCCCAAAAATTGAATTAAGTTAATTATCAATATTATTCACCATCCAAAAAGGTATAGTGGTTGAAAGTGGATATCACCAATATGTTATTACTAAAAATATCCTTTGATTTGGTTTCCAAAACCTATAAATATACCGCTACTTCATTAGTGCAAATTGATTATTGACATTGGAGCTATTTCTAAGAGATTGTCACGTCCCCATGCATCCGACCGGCGTAGAGGACGCGACTACGAGCTTTATCAAGCCAGGCTAACCGCCCATGGACATGTACAGGCTTAAAATTGGCATGAGACAGAATGCTTAACCACAGTTTGAATTAGAATATGCACACGGGGTTATTTATCATGCACAGTTGCAATTTAATCAATATACACAGCTACAATTATGTTTCTTACACAGCGGAATTAATCATGCATTAAAACAAGCATTCTTGCAACATGTTCATTTCATTTCCATTAACAGTAATTACGATTGCAGAAGTAAAATGGAGAAAATCACTTATCTTGTGAAAGCTTTGCTCCGCAACCAGCTACGTCGCTGCAACGTTCCACCCAACCATAGGCCAGCGTGCTCCTTAATCTCTTAGCAGCGCTGCCACCCCCGAGATGGGCATGATTCTCCAAGGAATAAGGGAACTAGCAGGCTTACACATAGCCAGGGATGCACAAAACACACAGCCAAGCCAACAGAGTTGGGTTTATCAGGCCATTAAGGAGCTGATGAAGGCAATTTGTTAAGCTGGTGAGCTCATTACAGAGCCAAGGACACCTACACTAGAACTAGCCCGACCTCTAAGACACCCATCCACACCCAACACAAGGAATCAGTCCCTTCTCTACTACACAGTCCCTCAGGCCCTGCATTCCCTTCCAGTGCTATTCAGGGGTGATGGAGAAGAAGGCCAGCCCTCTAGCTCTGTCTGTGTGCTTTCCAGCCACCAGGTTTATCAAGAAAATCTAAGCCAACATCTCTGCTCCTCTCACAGTCCGAAGACCAACCATTGCACTCTGGCAATTAATTTAGCTATTACAGCTTAAACCAGGGAAAAACAACTTCAACCCATCTACAACAGTCCCCAAACATAACAGCAAAAATGACTCACAACATGGGGGAGAACACACAATCCTGAAGCTTATCAGTGATCACAACTCACAGCAGGGAAAAACGCCCCAAATAGTATGTGCGTGAGACCAATAGTCAGTGAGACAGCCAAAAACGTGAATGGTCCTTCACAGCCATGGTAAAAACGCCTGAAGCTACAAAAACATGAATGGAAAATGCACCAGCAGCTCCCAAAATGTGAGGAAGACAACCCAATCCCTGGCACTACAAAAACGACCTCCAATCCATGGGAAAAATGAAGCCAACAACCAAAAACGTGGAATGACAGACACAGGAAAAACTCCAGCTGCTCCCAAAAGCCCCAACGTGAAGGAGAATGGTGAGGAAAAATGAAAAACGTGGATGCATGGCAGAATGGCATACGTTTTTGGGCAACTTCCTTGCCAAGGAAGTCAGAACACGTTTTTCAAAAATGGGTCTCTGCCCAATTCGAATTTTTTTCCCATACTCTTCCCATTCCATGCAATAACTAACTCAACCACATTCTGGCAGAAATAAATGATTGGGGAAAAAGACAAGAAAGGTAGTTGACAGTTTGATGGGTTTTCTCATAGACATTTGGTTTTTCCCCATTGGCCCATAGGTTAAATATTTCACCCCCCCTTATCCTTAGGAAATCATGCCCCATTCGATTTAGTTGCCGCGACCGTAGCTGGTTGTGTCCATTAATTAATTATGATGCATATTTACATGATGGCCAACATAATATATGCCGCATGCCCCGATATACCATCGGTGACAAATTTAAATCCAAAACATAGCATTACTGATCAATGGTGGGCCTTGGCCCTTAACTCCACACCATGATCATTTACAATTTATACATCATATACATCTAATGTAACGGGGCCAAAACCGGGGCATTACAGATATGTCCACATATGTTCCTATAAACAAATCCCTCGTGGTTATATATCTCATAACTCAACACAAGTAGGTTTATGCTACTAGATTTCACACAAAGAGAGCTCCCACATATTGTTTTCTTCTTTATACCATTGGATTCCATACTACACCATCAACTACTTGCAGTATAACACTAATTGAGAAGAAGAGCCTTCAATTTGGTTGGTTTTGGATCCCTCATCTTCATCAACCAATACCAAAAAATACAATAATTACATATTTCATGGAAAACATGGCCACTATGGCCTTCATCCATGTATTGATCCCTTGGCCCTAAACTTGAACATGAGAACTTGGGCTATCAAATATTCCATTATAGTCCATTGAACGATCTATTCTTTTGTTGATTTGGTAGTTGTACAATACCCAACATTATATTGGTTTCCTTGATTGAATCTCATGATAATATTGAAATGCATTTAAGTTTCTTTGATGAGTTGTTCTATCTTTCCCCCTTGATCCTTTACTTTGATTTCAATCCCTTCATACTTTTTGTCCTATGTCTCCATATGATTGTCAATGTGGTATATGGGTTGTATCATTAGAGGAAATTTGGGGTCTAAAATGGGCCTTATAAGAAAACGTGCCAAAATAAGTTTTTGTGAGTTGGAATTCAAGAACTAATAGAATTTCAATAAAATAAGTCAACTATAATGGTTGAATTGACATATTTGTCATTAAAAAAAACTACTTTTTTTGTTCGTATTTTCGACATATGTCATTGTGTTTTTACTCAAATTTCGATCGGGAGAGCTCGTTGGATGCAGAATTTGCTTCCGCATCCAACGAGTACCCACACTGCATACTTTTGACGGACCCCGCTACCCCAAAAACAAGAAATACCTGAAAAAACATGATGATGACATACTCGTTGGATGCAGAATCAAATTCCGCATCCAACGAGCTCTCCCGATTTAAATTTGAGTAAAAACACAGGGAGATGTGTCGAAAATACGAACACAAAAAGTAGTTTTTTTCTTTCTTCCTCCAAAATTAATCAATATTATTTTATTATTTTAACTATTATTTTATTATTTTCCTTAGGAGGCCCATTGTAGACCCCAAAATTCCTCTAATGGATTCCTTCCAACTAGGAATTCATCCTCCCCATGTTAACATTATTTCCTTAAGGAGGATTAATGCTTGGTTAATTTTATGGTTCCTTATCCACTTACAATTGAGGATCTTTGGGAAATGGTGCACGTAATGGTTGTATTCACCACATAAGGTGAAAGCAAAGTTGGTCCTAATATTATTGTTCCTTCCTTGCTTAGGTAGTTTGTTATTACCAATATTATAATTTTGTTAGCTAGGCATTATGATTTGTTGGTAAGGAGGATCGCTCTAGATTTAAGATTGGTTCTAGTATTAGTTCTCTCCTTTCTTCTTTCCTTGATTTTGTGTAGTAGGGGATTTTGATGCACTCAACTATTCAAATGATTAACTTATTGAGTGGGATAAGGTTGAAAAAAATTACCCCTACATGTGCTACAGGGAGGGGATGAGATGGCATGCCTGGTGGAGGACTAGGAAAGGGGAAACAAGGTTTCATGGGGGGGCCTCTTTGTAGAATTTAGGGGCCCCATATGAAGTAGACATGTTTTTTGGCTAATTGTTAGGATTGCAAGTTGGATTATTAATATGAGGGGGAGAGCACATAGTGATTGATTGTACACTCATGTTTGGAAAAGTAGGACTATATGTTGATTTTTCCACTTACGGATCTGATAATTATTTCCCTTATGAATTTTATGCAACATATTCTTCGTAAAATAATTATACATTGAAAGATTCAACCATATGTTACACTTCAAAATAAAATTAATGATTGCGTCGAGAGGCGCTCTACAGCCCAGTATGGGGGAGATCTTGTAACGTGATGTAATGTTACTAATGTTTGTAACATGTAGGCAAAAAATAATAGTGATAGTGAATATTATGGGAGAGATCTTGTAATGTGATGTAACGTTTGTAACATGTCGGCAAAAAATAATAGTGATATTGAATATTATGGGAGAGATTTTGTAACACAAAATAAAAAATAAATCACTTTCGTAAAGTTATTTTTATTAATAAAAAATAATTTTTCTAATTGGCCAAAATAAATGTCGGCCACAAAAACAATCTAATATGGGGGAGATGTTGTAATCTTCCTACCTAACAAAATAATAAAAAAGTAAAAATTTAATTATCAGTAAAAAGAAAATATGGGTCAAGAAGAAAACACAAAATTGAATTATTCACAAAAAAATGTTGGCCTTGCACATGGTTTTAAAACCATGTGCAAGGCATTCTAAACAGCCCATGGTTTTGTTGTACATGGTTTAGGAGGCTTTGCACATGGTTTTTAAACCATGTGCAAGGCCTCCTAAACAACCATGGTTTTATTGTACATGGTTTAGGAGGTCCTTGCAAAGGTTTTAAGACCATGTGCAAGGCCTCCTAAACAACCCATGATTGTAGGAGGGCCTTGCATATGGTTTTAAAAACATGTGTGGGAAAATGATGCAATGTTCGTTCCTAACAAAATAAAAAATAATAAAAATATTATAGGTCCGCCATAAATAATATTAAATATTAATAATAATAAAATTATATGTGGAACTTAAATAAAAAGATGTGTCTTTTGGTTTGAATCAAATGAATGGACACATAAGAAGAGGTTTGCACCTCGAGAGATTTGATCCATCTCGGCGCTTGATAGAGCCTAAGATTTGGATCTACGCTGGTTGATAAAAATAATGATGAATACAATACAATACATGGACCATTAAATAGGCCTCATCATGCATTTTCAAATGTAAAAGGCACATACTTTTACTCTTTATTTAGATGCTTAATTAATTAATTATTAGATCATATTTTTATTATCGCTTCTCCCATGATTTCATAAAACCATGGTATTTTATTTCTTTATCTTTTTATTTTCTCTTATTTATATTATATATATTTATTTATTTGCACATAGCCTCAACTTATTCTTTAATGTACATAACAAGATTTAGAAGCTTAGTCTTCTTATCCAAAGAATAATTTTCATGAGCTTCCTTCACATGCACATCCATCCATCATGTCAGAAGAGATATAGTGTGTTTGCATCCACACTAGAGTAGACTTGATCATCCCAACATGGGTAGCTAATCGCTAAGAATGGGAAATTCAAAACCAGTCTATTATGACAAGGAATACCAAATCCAGCTAGGCACATGATGGGAAACCCAAGTACTATACCACTTCATCAAGTTCCATGATCAATAAGGACTATACTAGGGCCTCCTAGAACCAAGGATTAGATCTGCAAGAATACAAGCCTTCTACCACTTGACCAAGCACCATGACTTAGAAAGTTATATCTGGGGTCCTCACATACAACAGTGAGTGAACCATCATCATCCTCCATAGGTAAAACCACCATGACCCATCAAGACAAGCGCCATGGATACGTCCAAGAGGATGTATACCCATAGTTTCCCCAAACATCAACACTATGTGATCAATATGTCAGTTGTTTATAAGGTGGGGTGGGTTCGTTTGATGGATTGTTGATAGCTAGAGGTTGGTAGGGGCCATCATGCAGTCATTTTAATGGTGTATTCCCATAAGAGTTAAATGTGTTTCCCTAGTGGGAAATGGACCCAACGAGTCCATCGATAGAATGTGAGCCTATGAGGTGTCGGGAGTGGTTTTCTAAAGAGATCAATATCAAGGGGAATCAATGATGATGGCATATAAATACCTTGAATAAGCATATATTAAATAAAAATGTTGAGAATCCCTCAAGGTGTAGACTAGTTAGTGATAAAGCGTATTGTTAAGCCACTCCTTGTGATGCCATAGGTTCAAACCTAGAGTAGCTTGTTTACCCATGTAGGGGCAGTGCGGGTAAACCTAAAGGTATAGAATGAGAATTGACCTTATTTCACATGAGTATGAGCACCACCCCAGTTGCAGATTCCTCTAAACACACAAAAAATAAAAATAAAAATGTTGAGCTTCAAAGATAGCCTCGTTTTTCTTTTTGGGCATAGTGATTGTGACATCCTTGGAAATCACTATGAGAAGTTATTTGTAGAACCAAACTAGCAAGAACTCAAGTTATATGTTTATTTTACACAATCTGCACCATTGACACCATTGGTGGATGTGATCCACAATATGTGTGGAGATATTTTTATCGAATTCTGAAGAATATCAAGTCCAAGGTTGTGGAAAACAAGGGGATAAAGTAAGTGCAAAAGGTAGTGGAAATGGATTGAAGATTGCATGCCCTCCTATGGGAGATTGACATCATATTTCTTCCATTAATTTATGGGTCATCTAGAATAAATGGATATGGATGGTATATATGACTATATTGTTTGATGAACACCATAAGTGAAATGAAATCACATGGTTAGCAGGATCATCTCCTTGTTTTTCTTCAAACTTAGGTATGTTGAAAGGTAACTTTATCGACATTGGGGGCCATGCTGGATCATGTTATATAGGATCATTAATGAGTTTTGATAAATTTGGTAGATTTAAGATAGCCATGAATTGTAAGGTTGCTTTAGGAAGCTTGACCATTGTGTGAGGAGGACGTATACCTCCAATGGATGTAGTAGAGACTAATATAGGTGTGTCCAGGGGAGGGATAAGCAAGGTATGTCCACAAACAACCAATTTTATCATAGATGCATGTGTGTGGGTGTTGAGTGGTGGTCACCCAATCCTGGAAAAGGGGGAAAGGATAATACGAACCCATCCTTAGATGAGACGGAGTCATTGAATCCTTAAGTAACTATGATATGGAAGAGAGTTTTCTATGATTCCTTCTTTTAGGGAAGAAAGTTTAGTGAAGTGTGCAACATGAAATAATTATAATGGACAAATGAAACAATATGATGGAAAATATAACAAAGGAAAAACAATGGAGGTGTGTGTATTCCAAAGTAGTATTTAATGTTAATTATTGTATGTATCCTCAATTATGTAGAGTTGTGTTGAATAAATGTCATCATTGATGTCAAATATCAAATATAGACAATACAAGTTGAACACTTGGTGTCAAAGATCAAAGTTGAACAAGTTAAGCACTTGATGTCAAAGATCAAAGATGAACGCGCTGAATATATGATGTCAAAGATCAAATATAGACAATTTTAAAGATGGACAAGATGGATAAAAGGCATCAAAATATCAAAGATGACCCAAGAGTCAAAAACCAAGAAGTCAAAGGACCATCATGACATTGGTCACATTTGCGCACATATTCATGTGCATAAAAGAATAAATGTAAATAACCATAAGCATGAAACTTGTAATTGAAAAAATTGTGAGTGAAAAGGTCCCACAAGTGTATTGGCATTTGTGCGTATTAAACTACTAAGATGAATTTCAAAAGTGGCAAATTGATGCAAACATTAACTTGTCAAAGACACAATCTAGCATGATGATATTTGAAGTAAACGGGCTTCACCAAGTGGAAACATCTCTTGAGATAAGAAGATTATAAATAAGCAAGAGATGGATGTAGTGAAGTAAGCTTGTAGCAATGAAGATCTAACTATTTGACAAGCTTCAAAGTTATTTGTTTTTGGGGGTATCAATGGCTCATTGATTGCAAATGAATATATTTTTGGAGGGAATTCGTAGTGTGATATGAGCAGCACTGGTTTATAGGATACCCGAAGTATAATTTTGGTGAGAGTCTTCTATAACACAGATGCATATCAGTTGAGAAGACATAGATCGTAGTTATATTTGCACATTGTATTTTGAGGAATGGTCTAAGGAAAATGAATATCGCAGTATATTTGTATTTATATAAATATAATCTCTAATGTTATGAGTAAATATGCTAAGAAGAATCACAAGAAGTAGATATTTCTACTAAGATGATTCTCACAAGCATACATAGGAAAAATAGAGAGAAGAATAGAGACTGAATCACATGAATGAAGAGATGAATATTGGAGTGTATCCTTCCATTGAATATTGATGAATAATAGTGTACATAAATAGTACATACCTCATAGGTAAAATCAAGTTGTATTGGAGACAACTCATCAAGATAAAAAAGATAGACTTACTAAATATGATAAACCCCCATAGGTGGATAAAGCACTTCCCAAATTAGTGAAAGACCTCACGAATTAGAAAAAGCATGAGTGAGTTGTCATGTATGATGGAAAAACATGCTAATCCTAGAATATGGAGAGAAAATAATGGAGGATGGGATGGAAACAAAATATAGCAGTTTCCTAGTTGACTAGCTTTACCTTATCCACTGAAAAGATGGAATAAAGGAATAAAAGACAAAATCGGTAGCAAAGTGCAGTTACTGATTCTGGCAGTGAGTAAAGTGGACATGATCAACCCAAAATCAGGATTAAAGTGCTCTTGGGTTATATATGGAAAGTGTTGACCATGTGGTGCAAGTGGATGCCAACTATCTAGGCTAGTAGGTAGGAATTTAATAAAAAAAATGATTAAATATTTTTATCCTAAGTATTAGTGGGTTTATTATATTCCCACGGTATTTTGGGAAAATTCCCGATGTAGATACAAAGACATAGATCAAGGATTGTGCCATTTGATTAATTTGAAGAGGAAGTCACATCATAATTGTTTTGGACAATTGATTGACACATATACGCAGACGTAGATCAAAAGAATTCAACATTTGCATAATTTCATGGTATTATATTTCTCTATTTTCCATACAATCACATTTCATATCAAGGAGGAAGGATGGGGAAAGGAACAAGGGGCTAAAACCTCCTTCCAGTGGGTACTGGAGAACAATCAGGGTGCATCAACATCCTTTCTGTGCGTGCAGATAAAATTTAGGGGATCAAAATATCCATCCAGTGGGTGAAATAAAGTTGTAACTTCCACACCTGGAGAGTGTAATGCTTCTGCATATCGAAGCTAGAAGACACAAGTCACAGTTTGCATGACCAAACTGATATTTGTTAAAGTCGGTGCTTACATAGATAGAAGTTTTTGCAGGTTGGTGCTAGTCACTAGTGGAAAATGAGAGATTAGTGACCAGGAGACCAAAACGTTTGGTCTCCACAGTTTTTTTCAAGGGATAAATGACCAAAATTGATAAATTGAAGTGATCTAACTAAAAAAGACCAAGATAAATGACCATTTTTAGTCATGTGAAAAAAATAAACTGAAAAAGACCAAGATAAATGACCAAATTTGGTCACGGGATATCTAAACTAAAAATGACCACATAACAATTGGTCATTATTTGGTTATTTTTAGTTGTGTCAATCCAGCAATGGAAAATTACAGTTTTGACAATGAATTTGTACGATATACTAAATTCTAACACAACATATGGATTCTGAGGGGGTCTCTGAATCCATATGTCGTGTTAGAATTTAGTAAATTCTAGACCCTCTTCATGTGTCACAACTTAGCTATTGACACCAATTTAACTATCATGGTAAAAAACGCTTGATACACTACAAAACTAGGAGTGATTTTGAAACAATGTTTTAAGACAATATTTTAATTACATCTATTCTACCCATTTTTTTCTTTTCCTTTTGATTTAATTTTTTTTATGTTTTTTTATCAAGGGGAAAGTTATGGTGATAGGGTGAAGCGAAATTGGGGGTGATAACTTTTTGGGTTTTAGTAAAACCTTACTTTTCATTTCACTAAAAATTGGATGGGTTTTACGGGGCGGGTGATTGGAAATGGTGATTTGGTTTTATGGAAGAGGGTGATTGGAAATCCATAAGTTATAGAAAACATGAGTCTACACTACTTAGTAACTTGTAATTGTGCATTTTCACAAACCCATATAAGTGGTTATAGTTTGGGGTGAAACTTAGTTTCCAAACCAATATTTTTAACAATCTCTTCTAAAATCAAGTTAGCTTGTTATCCACTACCAAATAAATTATCAATTTTGGTATGTTTAGAAATCACCCTTATGTGAAATAACTCACTCCTTTTCATTTCATCAATAATAGGCTCTACTTTTGAAACATATTTAGAAGAAGATTTACCTTGTAAACCCATGGCCAAAACTTTTGTCTCATCTTCGGAGTTTGATCCTAAATCATGCTGGATAGTGGTAGTAGTTTTATTTTCTTCCACTTTTCTTCCTGCTTGTTCCAAATATTATATGGCTTGAGTTCTAGATGGATATTCCAACATTTGGATACATCATGACCCTTTTTCTGACAATGCATGCATGTCGGTTTATCACCTACTTACTTTATTGTAGTTGTATGCTTTCCTTTCCCTTTCCCTTTGAACTTGTTTCCACCTGATTTGAAAGGCTTATTGGAAAAAATTTCACAAGTATTCTTCCCCTTAGATTTGATATGGGTAGTTCAAATACACACTTCATCTAGTTTAGTAGGATTGAACATAAGAATTGTATGTCTTAATAGGTAACTATGCGAACCTCCTATGTATTTAATAAGTGTCTCTTGAGTATAAATAGGTATACCCGATGCTAAATTCTTGTTTCTAAATTCTTGTTTATATTATTGCAAATTACATCCCTTATCTTGTCTGAAAATTTTCCAGCCCATCATAGCCTATTGCATATAACCCAATGGATAGAACTTCTTTTTCAACGCTGGAATAAACTCCTACCATGAGGAGATAACTTTACCTTTAGTGATTAGATCCTCTTGAGTTTTGATCTCCCACCATATGAGAGAAATGCCTCTAAGTTGGAGGGAATCCAACTAGAGATTTGCTTCATCACCTGCAAGTTTATGGATTCTGCAATAAACTTCAATTTGTCTAATCCAATTATCTAACTTCTCAGCGCTAAGTTCTCCATTAAACATAGGTAAATCAATTTTTACATCAAGATTTACCAATGGCTTAACATCATATTTCTTATGATCATTATAATGGATGTGAATGAGAGGAACAATAAAAACTAGAACTTGAAGATCGAGATGAAGGTTCAGAAGCGATTCCTCCATTTATTGAAGCATTGTCTTATGCTTTTACCTTCTTCGTTCCCTCCTTTTCCAATCTCCCTTGGGATTCTGGAAACAAATTTTCTACGCTATTTTCCATATGGTAAAAATAATTTAGGAAAGCCTTCTCATCTTCTATTCCAAATTCTTCATCTTCCATTTTCTTTCTTTGAGTTGCACATCCAATATTTGGATTGAAAGGCTCAAGTTCTCCTTCACCTGCTTTAAGCTTAGCCCTAGTAAGAATTCACACTCAAAATTCCAACATCATCAGACTTCTTATGCAAAATGTATAATTTTAGATCCCGTTTAGAATTCAACAAACTTAACAACTTTCACGATTGCAATGTTTCCACTAGATTCTATCATGTACGATGGTATGATATTGGAATTTAATCAATCACATCAAGCTCTCTATGCATGTTAATGTTGGTGGTGTTGATTGTTGAACTCCTTTGTCATGACCTTAATAAAAATGTACCCCTCACTCAAGCAAAACAACTTATTAAGAATGAGAATCTTTTTTCTACCTTATTTTAATGCCTGGAATAAGAATTTAAATCAAAATTATAGGGTGTTGACTAATGTTCTTGGAGGATAAAATTCGAGATTCAAGGTAGACGCAAGGGTTAGATCTTAGAGGAGTGAAGAATATGGTGTTATTGATGAATGGGATCCCAATAAAGGCAATGATTTTGATGCTATGTAGTTAAATGTTGTAGCGTGAAGTTTTTTGGACTCTAGAGGCCATTTAAAGCCTCTTTGTTTATGTAATTTGGGTCGGATATGGGTTTTATTCAATGTTATTTTGGTATGTGCCCTCAACATATAAATAAGAAACGTTTCATATTTGTGTTTCATAATTCCACTTGGTTTATTATATTCAAACGTATGATTCACATGTAATTTCCACTTTATATCAATGAACTTGGACTCAATGTGCATGTTTAAATATTTAGTTAATAACTTTGACTTAGTATGTTAGACTTTAAAGTCCCATGTTTCAAAAAATGACACCCCTCTCTATGTCCCCAAGTTTCTTAACAAATTAGCTTCATACCCACCACTCTATGACTTTAACAACCAACCAAACAAGGATATATAGTATTATTGGGCTATCTAGGAGAGGGGTGGATTTTTCCTCACACCCCAAACACCTAGCATTGAAGAAGAAGGTTGGATAACATACATTTAGAGATATGTCAATTAGGACATCATTGAACCCTAGCGAATTCTAGTTTGTTGGTCATTAGTTGCATTTATGTGCATTCAATGCAGAGGTTAGGTTCCTTTATCTTTTGGTCATAATAATGACACATTTAATCATTGATGGGTAGTGCATTACTTTATTTCTATTGCACTATGTTGATTGTTTAATTTAGAGAACCGAATTAATTAGGCCTCCTTCCATCATTTTGCAAAAGATTGTTTGTTTTATTTTTATCAATGGTGTCTTATTTTTGATGGGAGGGTCAACTTCCTTTTTTCTTCAAGGTTGATTTGTTTATTTTTTGAAAGGTAATTGGACACTTGCTAAAAATTTGACTACCTCACTCCTAATTTTATGAGTGATGTGCATCTACACATGTGGGGGAACATGTTATCCAAGAGGGAGCAATCAACATTACCCTGCAATATTGGTCCAAAGGGATGAGAAATGTATTCTAATGAGGATGACAATGACATAGATATTTTATAGTATCCATACAAGGTGTTAAATGCACACACATGTTCCAACATTATATTCATCCAATTTGAGCCAACATATGCCAGAATTAACACTAGTAATATGTTTACATTAATCTAGTTTCATTTCATTGTATTATTTAATGTGCATGCAATTCATTGTAACATTTTATTTAAATTGTCTACAATTTTGTGGCTATTGGCAGATATGTATACCTTATATATAGATTTATTTCCTATGATGCAATTTAGATCAAAATATTTGTTAAGAATATGTGGTTTAGTTATGTGAAATGTTGGTTCACCACTAAGTAGTTTCAGTATGAGCTAGCGTGATCGTATAGGAACCTAATATTGTATCAATATGGGTGAAACTTATGTGTGATACGATGTTATTGATGCATCACATTTTTCAATGTAGTCAATGTCCTATTAATTTTGTGGGATTTCCAACATCCTCTATCTTCTTCTTCTTACTCATTTTTGGAGGATAGTGACCCTACAACTCTTCCTCTTCCTCTACCTACACCATGTCCTTCTCCAATAGTCAACCGATAACCATCCCCTCTTGCAAAATTTGATCAACAACAATATCCTACTCCATGAATCCATCTATAACCATATCCTCCTCTCCTGAACCACCATGTCCTCCTTTAGTGGCTAACCAACTAGACATTACTCAAGTTAAATCACTAATGCTATAGGAAATATGGCCACATTAGGTGATATAGACTTTGGTGGATAGAAATACTAGTTATTACAATTTACATTTTTATTTGAATAAGGCACTGATGCCTCTATCTTTAGTGGTGTATGTACTGATGGGTGTAACTCTAGTGGAATCCCTAGCATATAGTATTTATTGATCACATATATATATCAGGTTTTAGATGAGATGTATACTTTACATCTATATTGATTTTGATATAATTTCATTCATAAATATTTTACCTTTTCATATCATGTTGATGTTAACTTTGTTTTATTTATAAAATATATTGAGATTATGTTAATAATTTATAATATTATGTCCTCGACTAGCGATATATGTGATTCAATTAAGAAGATAAATCCCATGCAATTTGAAAATTTCACAGTTTAAACTAAGATTTCTCTAGAGTGCATAAAAAATTTTGTTTAGTTTTTTTTTTAATATTGATTGTTTAGGATACCATTGGTTCAATGGAGGTGACGTTGGCCTTGGTTCCTATGGCCCAGGACTTGGCAGTGTCATGATTCCAACAATTGTATCAATGCAAGAGAAGGAGAAATAAAGGGAGAAAATGACACAAGAAAAGGGAGAAATAAAGGGAGAAAATGGCACAAGAAGTAGCTTGTAAATACTAGTTGATATTTTATGTTTCAGTATGCATGTCTCTCCATCTCTGTCATATTTAGTTGGTATTTCTTACTTGTTATGATTATGCAATTAAACTTTTAGAAATGGAAAATATAATTTTCATGATTTTTGGAGAGTTGGAGCTCATATGCCACAACACCATGCATGGGTTCATTTATTGGATAATCTTGTGTCTTCTGAGCATTTATTAAATTTGAAGTATTTTTTGGTTTGGTATCTGAGTTTCTTTAGGGAATTAGGGTGGTTGACATACGAGAATACATCAAGTGGTTGACATAAGAGAATACATCGAGTGGTTGACATTAGAGAATACTTGTAATATCTGGCCATTCTGCCTGGGTGAATTTGGTAAAGAATGTGTTAGCACTTGTGCTAAATTTTGAATAAGCGCTTACGGTAATTGGTTTGCAGAAAAGGGTATAGGAAAAAAATTCTGGGTTTAATAATCTTGAGGATGCTTAGGTATCCTATCCTGCACCCAATCGTTGAAACGGGGATGCCCCATGATGCGTGAGCTAGAAGCCCATGGAGCAAGATGAATAATGAGCAAGATTAGCCACCACAAGGATAGATAGCATTGATCAGTGAGTATTGAGGATTTCACAGTGGAGGATGGGTGCATTTTTTCGCTATGAGGGCATGCAAAATCCATGGCTCACTCTATTTCCAAACAATCATGATTGGAGTGAACCATATTTGCGGTGGATATGCACCTTCACGATGGAAGGTGCAGGGATCATAAAGGTGTGTCAAGGTCATGATAGATGGAAGGACCTACCCATATTAAACGACTAAGATTCCCTAATCAGAAGGTTATATGGAGGAGAGCATTTTTCTCACCCCGACATGGATGATAATTAATGTGAAGGGTGGCTGGGAAGTGAAGGAAGGTCCCACGCTCTTAAGCAGTGGCGATTTGATAAGGATTCGATCAACGGCCCTAGCTACTGTCACGACGAGAAGATGCATGGTGGTTAAGGGGAAAGGGCAACATGAAATCATGTAGGGGACCTCACCTTCGACGATGAATATTTAGCAACGCAGTTAATCAACAACCTTGATTTGTGTCGCGATAGGAACATGCAAAAACGTTAACCAATGGGAAAATCGCAAAGTAGGATAGGGGCCACTTGGTTGAACGGTCGAGATCTAGCATGGAAATCCGTGGCCAGGATCTATTTCGATGTCCAAAGGTTCTAGGGGAAATAAGGAGGAGAGGGGATGGGAAACAAAGGATGGGATAGGTAGTATTGACGTTGCAAACCATATCCTAGACCCTTGAGATTCACTACCTGACATGAATAATAGTGGAAAATATGGCAAATGAGTTTGAAATCATATCCGCATTCAAAGAAGCATGTGTTCCCCTTCAAATGTTTTCCTACCAAGACCACTTAGAACTATGTGTCATAGCTAGAGAAATTTCGACGCTAGAACTACCATCGCCAGATCAGTGGAAGACAATCGAGAGGTTTGGGAGGACCAGGTATCTATTGCACGCCCCATCGGGGGGGGGGGAACAAGCCAAGTCAAGTCAGCACAAGGACGGTAGGAATAATCCGAGTCATCACTGTCATAAAAAATGAGATCAATATCTAGTCACCACCTTACCAGTTTTGTCAAGCATGATCAATATTCCTTGTTTCCCATTTTATGTAAATATATGGTGAATTCACCACCTCATCGCTATCAAAATGTACTATGCCAATTTGGGATTGATTCCTTAATTTTCTAACTATTTTTTATACCATGTTTCAAGACGTATCCTAGGGGTAATTTACATTATAAATATCCTAGGGGTAATTTACATTATAAATAGAACCCCCTCAATGGAGGATAAAGGTTGGATTGACTTTCATTTTTTGAGTCATGAGTGTCGGTACTGTACCTCTCCAAACATTTTTTGGAGTAGTAATGAAAACACTTCTCAGCGTTTATGAGATTCATCACGACGTCTGTGTTTTGTTAGTGTTCTTTGTTATGCCATTTTCATGTATGTTATTTTCTGCCAATACATTTCTATATTAATATGCAAGGAATTCTCTCTTAGTTTAGAGCTCCTCCATCAGAAATCGTATTTGTAATGTGATTGTAATAGATGTTATAGAATTCATCCATTAATAGGTGCTCTATTTTAGTTGTGTCCCTTTTTTTATTTTACAACTAAAGTTGTTCTCAAAGATTCATCCTTGATAGATGCCTCTATTTTTCACTAGGATATTCCCTTATTTTTTCCTACCATCACTTTAAATATAATTTGACTGAATGCTGCACTAACTTTGCCTCATAATACAGAAGAGAAACCCATTTTCATTACATGTTGTAATGTCCTTAAATGTTTCAATATGTGACTCCATCACCTTGTGGTTTATTATTTCTCTGTCTTTCAATCTTTAATATACATACCACTCTGTTACCAACATAAATCTAGCCTTTTTAATGCTTGTTTAAAGCCATATGTATATGTGAATACTTCTATGACAAGAGAGATCCCTATATGACTGCATCTACTAGGATACACTCTAAAGTTTGGTTGAAATGGTTGCCCTTGTGACTTCCTACACCAACCTAAGGAAAATTATAGGGTGCTAACATCTTAGCGCCATTGTTGGGGACCGAAAGAACAAATGATCCCAAGGAAAAATGACATTGCTTAGTTCTACTACTTGGTTGAGAAGCCAGTCCTAGACACATATTTGTTGTATATGCTATGGTAACTCCACTTAAGGCCTTTGAAGGTGCCTCCACTAGGAACACCGACCACCTAGAAGCTACAAATATTTTCAGAGGTTCCATATCGACTACACTGGGGACAATGAGCCCAACATAGAAAAACCTGGAAGGGCATGGTGAAAAAATGAGGTACTTTGTTGTTTTTCTTCAAGCTATCCTATCCTTCCTGGTTCATCTCTTCCTATATTTCCCCAGGCTTTCCAAAACATTTTTCCAATACCTTTCATGATCAGGGAAAGACCCTAGGTCCACCCATGTATATCATTCTTTAAGGACCAAGAAATTTCCTTCACCTTATACATATGATTCAGACCAAAACCCTTCACCAGATCCCTCAAATAGAGAACCCTAGTCCCTGTCTGATCCGGAATGCCCTCTGCATTCCCCTAAATGGGTCGCATAAAATCTATGGCCAAAGTACCATTTTCCATTGCGACCTTACACTCCCCCATTCCATAGCTTCAAGAGCCTGCACCAGCATGTTCTACAACCTCCTTCAAAAACCCTAATAAATCCCCAACAAATACCAAATTGTTCACCCCCATACTCATCCCTATAGTTCTGCACGACCTTCCCTAAGGGTACGCCCAAAGGCTTAAACAATTCAATGGTAAAAGCGGGTATCCATCGAAATAGAATTTGGGATGATTTGTAGACTCGATTGAACTAGAAGAAGTGGACCACGATGGCATTAAGTTCATACTGTTTGATCAAAGCCTTGATAGAGAGGAAAGAAGATGGTTCACTAGTCTTCCATATAGCTCCATCTCGGGCTATCCAGATTTGGAGGACGCCTTCAAGGAAATATGGAAAGAAAATAAAGACTCAAGGAGGTTCTTGTCTCATTTCTATTTCACTAGGAGGGAAGAGAGTGAGTCTGTCCAGGAATTCTCTGACAGATTCATGAAAATATATAATGCTATTCCTTATGAGTTCAAACCTCCTCCTGGTGCTGCTCAACTCTAGTATGCTGAAGCTTTTGAAAGTGAATTCACCTTATGGTTCTGCGACAAAAGGCCAGTATCCCTAGTAGACATGATAAACGATGCCATAGAGGTAGAAATAAACCTGACTGTAGCTAGGGAGAAGGGGAGAGAAGAAGAAGAAAGAATAAAGAACGAAGACCTTACCCAACTTCTTCCCTATAACACACCAGAGGCCAGTATAAATGAGAGGATGAAGGCCATTGAGAGGTGGATGGAGTGATTCATGATGGGCCACACCCTCTCTCCCATGGGAAATTAGGACTATAGAGAACCATTGTATGTTGAGCAAGCTCGAACTGCACCTGAAGATTTGCAGGAACATACAGGGTCTCCTTTAATGGTGGAAGAGGGAGAGGATGAACATCTAAAGTCTCCTCCACCTCCCAATCTTGCTTCCCACAAAGAATACATTCGGAAGGAGGAAGGTAACTTCCCTCCATTATGCTTTGTCTCGTTTGATTTTTTGAAACATATATTAAAGGTTTCTAATCAAACATTGAATATGGGGGGAGAAATGATGTCAAGACATTTTTTAGGATGGAGGATGAAGGGGGTGAACAAGAAGGATGTGTATTTTGTCCTAGCATTTCCCTTCTTGAGAACACAGAGGAACAACCCAGGCTCACACATGAGGGGTATTATAATTAATTTACTGAATGGGTGTTTTGAGGATGTTTTCATAGCTCCACTGTATGATGAATACGAGGATGAGTACTCAAAGGATGGAGGCCCCAAGTGGGATATTTATTCCTTCTCTTCCAGTACAGAATATTTAGATCAAGGGAGGAACATTTCACTTGATTTCATAGAGGATATCCCCCTGAAATGCCTAAGGAAGAGCAGGTTTCAGATTCTCGTCTTCGAGATGAGGTAGCCGAGGTCTTAGGTACAGGTGGTCATGATGTTCATTTGCAGGATTGTTTTGATGAACAACTCGACAACATGTAAGGGGAGTTACAGTTGGAGCAACGATCATGGAGCTAGAAAATGTCAAGAGAAGTAGAAAGTAGTTAAGGGTTCTATGATCCAATTGCTAAATACGTGGAGAAATTTTTTCATGGTAGGTGTACAATGAAAATTCCAAAGGGTTTTCATGACCCAGTGGCTGTATATGTGGAGAGGCCATAATTTAGGAATGGCAGGTTAATCATACATAACAAAGGACAAAGTTTCAAAAATAACCTCCTACCATTCTATCCTGTGTTACTGTTTGTTGATCAAGCAGGAGCAAAGAATTCGCATATGTAATCACATGCTTGATTGGATTCACTAGAAGTCAGAATTTACCTAACTGGTCAATAATGCTCAGTAGGTAGGCTAGGTAGGAAAGAATATGATCGGCATGGCGAGCATTTCTCTTTGGGTAATTATTTTGTTTTATTTTTATTATCTGTTTGGTTTTGTTTTCAGAGCACGACACTGGGAAGTTTTCAGAAAATAATCGCAAGGTAGATAAATGGACCAGGAACATGGTCTATGCTGGTTCTTTTCTACCTCATAGGGAGGATAGCATCCCCAAGTTGGATTCGTTGTTATCACTTGTGCTAAATTTTGAATAAGCGCCCGTGGTAATTGGCTTGTAGAAGAGGGTATAGGGAAAACCGTTCTCAATCTGATAATATTAAGGATGTTAGGGGACCCTATCCTACGCAAAATCATCAAATTGGGGATGCCCCATGATGCGCGATATATGCGCCAATGGAGAAAGACAAACAATGAGCAAGTTCAACCACAACAAGGACAGGTAGCACTGATCAGCAAGTATTGAGGATTCATAGCGGAGGATGGGTGCATTTTTTATCAATGAGGGCGTGTGAAATCCATGGCTCACTTTGTTTCCAAACGATCATGATTGGAGTGAACCAAATCTGTGGTGGATACATAAATTCATGATGGAAGGTGTAGGGAGCATAAAGGTGCATGGAGGTCGCGATAGCTGGAAGGACCTACCCATATTAAATGGCCAAGATTCCCTAATCAGAAGGATCTATGGAGGAGATTGTTTTCTCCACCCCAACATGCACGCTAAATAAGGAGGGTGGCTTTGAAGCGAAGGAAGGCCCCACGCTCTTGAACGGTGGCGATCTAACAAGGAGCCAATCAATGGCCCTATCTATTGTCACGGCAAGAAGATGCATGGTGGTTAACGAGAAAGGGAAGTGCGAAATTGCGTAGGGGTCCTCTTCTTCGATGACAGAGATTTAGCAAGGTAGTTAACCGATAGCCTTGATCCATGTCTCGGTAGGAACATGCGCAAAGGTTAACCAGTGGGTGGATCACGAAGCGGGGTAAGGGCCACCTAGTTGAATGGTCGAGATCTAGCATAGAGGAAATCTACAGCCAAGGTCTATTTTGATGCCCAAAGGTGATATGGGAAACAAAGGATGGGATAGGTAGTATCGACGGTGCAAACCATATCCCGAGGCCTCGATATTCTCATCCTCACACAGGTAATAGTAGAAAATCTGGTGAATGAGTTTGAAATCATGTTTGCATTCAAGGAAGCATGTGTGCCCCTTCAAATTTTTTCCTACCAATACTACTTCGAACTACGTGTCTTAGCTATGAAAATGTCCACATTGAAAATCCCATCTCCAAAATAGTGGAAGACAATCGAGAGGTTCGGGAGGACCAGGTATCTATTGCATGCCCTACGGGGGGGAGGAACAAGCCAATCCAAGTTAGCGCAAGTCGAGGAGGAATAATCTGAGTCATCACTGTCACAACAAACAATATCAATCTCCAGCTACCACCTTACAAGTTTTTTTGAGCATGCTCAATATTCCTTGTTTCTCGTTTTATATAATGCTATGGAAAATTGGCCACCTCACCACTATTAGAATGTACTATACTGATTCAGGAGTGATTCCACAATTTTGTAACCATTTTTTATACCCTATTTTGGGATGTATCCCGGGGGTAATTTACATTATAAATAGAACCTCCTCAGTGGAGGATAAAGGTTGGATTGACTTTCATTTTTTGAGGCCTAAGTGGCGGTATTGTAGCTCTACAAATATTTTTGGGAGTAGTAATGAAAACACTTCTTGACAGTTATGAGATTCATCACGGTGTCTGTGTTTAGTTAGTGTTATCTGTTATGCCATTTTCATATATGTCATAATCTACCAATACATTTCTAGATTAGTATGCAAGGAATTTGGTCTCAGTCAAGTGCTCCTTCATTAGAAATCGTATTTGTAATGTGATTGTAATAGCTATTATAGAATTCATCCATTGATAGGTGCTCTATTTCAATTGTTTCACTGGGCTCTTCCCTTATTTCTGCCTACCATCACTTTAAATCTAATTGGACTAAATGTTGCACTCACTTTGCCTCTTAATACAAAAGAGAAAACCATTTTCATTACATGTTGTAATGTCCTTAAATGTTTCACGAAGTGACTCCATTTCCCAATGGTTTATTATTTGTCTATCTTTCAATCTTTAATCTACATACCACTATGTTACCAGCAGAAATATAGCCTTGTGCATGCTTGTTTAAAGCCATATGTATATGTGAATGCTTCTGTGACAAGAGAGAGCCCTCTTTGACTGTATCGACTAGGATACAATATAAAGGTTGGTTGAAATGGTTACCCATGTGACTTCCTACATCAACCATAGGAAAATTAAAGGGTGCCAACAGAATGCATGTTGCAAATACATGTTGGTTTTTTGAAAGAACCAATTGTAATTCAATGTGAATTTCCCATGGGGATGTTCCCATTACTTGTATGCCAATAAATTGTGTAACAATTTGAGTGGCATTTCTTCGATAAGTTTTGCATGTGATGGGAGATGATAATTTTAGGGGAACTTGATGCGAGCCCATTTAGGGTGTATTTTTGCTCATCCCTAATGAAGAGCATGTTTAAATACCTGAAATACAAGTGCCAAAGTACATATCTATTATGCCCCTATAACTACAACACAACCAACAATTTCAACATGAATATGTACTTTTTTGCATTATACTCACACATTTGAAGTTTCACATTTTCATATTCTCTACCACATTTTATCATACCACTTTGTATCATCATTTTGAAAATTGGTATAGGATAGACACAACATTGGATTTGTTCTATGACTCTCTTATAGATGAAATTGTAGGTTTTGCCACTATCAATCAGTGCAATCATGTTGTGGTTATTGATCTAAACAATCAACTATGACATTTGGGGTCTCAAAAAACATTATAAAACATGAAGACATATTTGGGGTTCCTTACCAAAAGCTTGCAAGGCGGTGTCTTAATCCATGGGGAAACTGCATCCTCTACTTCTGATTCATGTGTGTCTCTAGCTAATATTTATTTTGAGTGGTATTGTGGGGATACATTAGTTTTTTAAATAATTTAGGTTCTTTACTTTCATTCCCTTTGAAATAAAATTCATCAAAATTATAAGGAAGTCTAAGGCATTGGGATTTTTCCATCTCTTCTAGAGATAAATTTTAAATTTTCAATGGATGAGGCCTCCATGGCTTGGGAGTAGTTTCCATGGGGAGGAAAATGTGAATATTGAATGAAGGTCTTGTGGTTTGGTCATTCTTCACAATCTAAACTTCTTAGGTCTATCATAAACTTCCAACCATGTTTTAGGGCATTGTATTATCAAGATTATAATATAGTCCATAATTTTTATGAATTAGTGTAATTTTATTAGTGTTCCTAGGTAGTGATTCTCATCTTGAAGATGATAAAAAGGTATTTTCATAAAATGAGTCAAGCTAATGTATATGATACGAGAATTTTTATACCATTTCTACCCATGCCAACATGTTTAATCTATATGTAAGACCCCCACTTTTAGTTTATACATGTGATTAGTAATTCCATGGGGAATAAATATGTAAGACCCACACTTTTAGTTTATACATGTCATTAGTAATTCCATGAGGAAAAATAGTGTTTCATTTAGATAACCCAACCCGAGGGGTCAAAGCCATCAAACATTATCATGTCTATGTTTGGAAAGTAGTGACTCTTAAGTAATCCTGAAAGGGTGGTTGATAGGTATTCATAAAGAGAGAGCAAGTATCTTTCACTTAATTTACTAAAGATTCCTCTTTGGTTGGAACTATGTGTGGATCTAAGATACCAAATTAATTACATATAAATTAGAACATCTAACCATGGTTTTTTATGAAATTGAGAGAATTCTAATATTGAAAACTCAAGTGAAGAATCTTTTTTTCCAAGCTAGTGGGTTTATTATGCAAGATCAAATTTAATTTTTTTGTCACCCCCATATTACAGGTATATATCATGGGAGAGAATTGAAGTTTGATAATGAAGAATATACCCTTCAAAAAGAAAAACAATATTCACTTCCCCCTTAAGGTTAGGAAATATTTCAGCTGAAAAAAGATCCAAATAAAACAATACTTGTCAAAATATTTCTTAGCCTCCTACCTCTTCAACTATATTCTCAATAGGAAATCCCAAACTAGTCATGGTCAATCATTCAATCCTTCATTAGTACAAACTATCTAGCTGGCCTTATTGACTAAATATGACACTTTTACTTTCATAAATATCTACTATTATCTAATCCTCCTTTATTCAAGAAAGATGAGCCTTTTTCTTTCCATGCAAAAATATTGAAAAAAAAAATCCAATCATAAAGTCACTCACCAATCTTCTCCTCTACATTTTTGTTTTGTAAACACTTTTCACTAACCTTAACAACACACCCTTCACACACACACACACACACACACACACACACATGTAAATATGTCAATGAGAATTATACATTTTTTCTCTTTTTTTATGCATTTCTATGTAGACACTAAACCAATTGCTAACTTTAGGGCATTTCCTTCTTATACGAGTCTCATTTAACATAACACCCTCATTGCAAATTAATAAAATCATATATACATATAGAAACTACAAAGTTATATCTACCTTTTAAGAATTATGATGAAGTTAGAATTAGCAATTGTGAACTTGGTTCAAATCAACAACTTTAGTGACTACAATACACAATGCATCCATGCACATCAATGTTTCTACAACCGAATACAATGTCTATAAAACGGACTTAAACAACGTGCTTATATAAATAATAACAATAGTTATGTACTAGGTGGTGTCACTCCCACATGATAATACAACTTGGTTAAAATCAACACCCTTAGTAACTACAATACACAATACATCCATGCACTTCCACGTTTTTACAAGGAAACACATATAGACGTCCATAAAAACACACTTAAACAACACCCTTACATAAAAAATAACAATAATTATGTACTAGGTGGTGTCATTCCCACATGATAATACAAATAAATTATAAGAAAAGTATATCAATAATAGAAAAATGTAAATAAAAATACATAAGCTATGGGACCAAAAAAAACATTAAAAATTAATAACATTAACAAAAATAAAGCTATCCCACAAGTAATGAGACAAAAAATACATTACAAATGAATAACAATTTACCTTTTAGTTCATATAGATTTTATAAAAAAACATAAAAATTCCTAATAACACATACACACCAAACCCATCTATATGTTTTAAATAACCCATCAAAACCACGAGACCCATCCATACTTCTGAAATGTTGATCATGCTCACTTGAAAAGCACCTTTTAGAAATGTGCAATACCATAACATATTTTCTGTTTTGCTCTCCATATTTATGGAAAAGCAGAAGCAAAACACGACTCAACCAGTGCATGGAAGCTTTGTTTAGTTTGCATGTTCGTGATATGGGCGGTGATAGCCCAAGTCACGAACAAGATTGAACTTATATGTGCTTAATAAACAAGAATATGTCAAAACAAGTAGCGATTGTAGTCTATAGAAAAATTCTGGCAATGATTGCAATCCAAGAGACATAACCATTCTGCCAATGATTGCTAGCTTAAGTGACAAGACTGTTGTAAGTTATGATTAAAAGGTTTTAAAGTCAAATCCTCTACTTACTATACATCACTATATACAAACCTTTGAACAACAAATGAAAGAAAAATACCAGTATCTAAGGTATTGAAATAATTCTAATTCAGCAATCGAATAGCATCTACCACGCTACAAAGAATGAGCCCTTCCCTAGTTTCGCTCCAAATAATGTTCAAAATTTGATGCGGGTATTGTAACTATTTGATAGCCAGTCGTGGTTCTCCTCGGGATGCAAAGGAAACAACAACAATTCGTGTCTGTTTCCATCTTTTTTGGCCTCTGAACCTATCATAACATTACTTCCGCGAGGCTCTGTAAAACTTCCTTCGCAATATTGTGGACTTGTTTGTGACCTCAGGTTGCCATCAGGATTCAAAGGAAACAACTCCAGCAATTCGTCTTTGTTTTGATCTTCTTTTGGCTCTGAGCCAGTCATAATATTAGATCCACGAGGACTAAATGTGCACTCTGTAAAACGACGCAAGCACCCTTCACTTCTAGCTACATTATGCTGCAAGTTGTTTCTGAAACTGACATCACATACAGTTTCAGTCTCAGTAGATTGTAAATGTTGTTTCGCAAACAAATTAATCGGCAGAACGGTCTTCTGGACACAATGTAAAACATAAAATAAATTAAACGTAGGTACGTATTTGAAACTTGGTTCATTCCAGGTACCTTTAATAACTCAAATGAAACCTACATGAACCGCAAGTAGCTTTTTTTGGTCCACATTCAATAAAACCAATGCTATTCAACTCATAATGAACTGGATAATTGAAACTCTCTTTACCTGGGGTGAAAACAAGCCCAGACCCATTGCAGGTTCCCAAATAATATTAGAAGCTGAACATAGACAAAGTTCAAAGCTACAAAATTAGAATCAATATGGACACGTTTAAGAGTATTGAAAAAAAACAAGATAAATTTTGGGGTTTACGACTATAAAAGTAGCTCAAAATAAAATATAGTCCACCGTTGATTAAGTTTAAGAGTATTGAAAAAAAACAAGATAAATTTTGGGGTTTACGACTATAAAAGTAGCTCAAAATAAAATATAGTCCACCGTTGATTAAGAAGTTGCAGATTGGGCTCTTACAGCTTTTTGCAATATCTTTTTGATTGAAAGAGTAATCTTGCTTCGATTTCTTTTGTTGCTTCACCATCTTGCAAGCGTCAGTATTTTGATATACAGCTTTCTGAGCCAAATCTAATTGTTGATTGATTAGCAAACTACTCCGCTTGGTCTCTGTTGCAGCACTACTGGATGCAGATTGTGGTGAATTTGCCAGTTCCTAATCATAAGTTCAAATATACAAAACTTAATATATTAAATTCAATGCGAAAAACAAATTGAGACATAAAAAACAAAATTCATCTTAACAGCTTGAATTGTAAACACTTCACTCCTTTAATTACAGTGAAAATAAAGCTATAAATGCAATCCTTAATTAAAATACATCTATATGTATTGGTACTAATAGAATCGTTAAAAGTATTGGTATCAATCGAATCGTTAAAAGTACCCTAGGTTAGTATTAATCTAAATCATTGATTAAAATTCTCCATACCTGTAAAGAAAGCTGGGCGCAACCAATTGAGGGTTCCAAGGCTGATCATAACATAGACAGGGCCGGTGCTCAATAAGAAATCATATCGGTAACTGTTAAAACTATAATCAAAATCAAAGAAATCAAAATCAAAGAGATACAAAGTATAGTCTACCATTGGATGGTGATGAGCATATTGCGGCGTGAGAGCTTCCCACAATTTCTTTTTGATTGTGGAGCATAGAATTCTTTTGTTCTTTCCGTTTTCTGCGATTGTAAGAATTCTGAAACCAATAGAAGACATTCTTCGACTCTACGTTGCCGTGGACTTTGAGTAACTTCGTAATGTCGTTTAAGCGAGCACGACTAGGGTTACGCTCACCGGCGTTGAACAGCTGTGTCAAAATCTTTTTCTGTCTTTCGGTGGGTTTCCAACGGCCAGATGTAATTTCTCTATTACTTTCCATGGGAACTCCCGATAGTGGACGGTCTGTAATATGAAAGACACGCGACTCTCTAAGATGAAAAATAGGCTCGTTTTGTTGTGCTTGCTGCGCTGAATTTAGATTCGTACCCCGTATGCTTTCCATGAGAACTCCCGACAGTGGAGGGTCTGTTATATGAAAGACACGCAACTCTGTAATATGAAAAACAGGCCCGTATTGCTGTGCTTGCTGCCTGAAGTAACGAAATCAACAGACGATACTTTATCTAATGTTCAGATACCCTACAGTTCGCCCGAATGAACAGATTTGAAAAACTGGGGAGGAAATATATAACAAATTTTAGGCGGGAATGTGACGCGGGCAGTTAAAAGATAAAGATAAATTCCGGGAACTTTGGAAACAAAAACGACCGACAAGAGGATGATTGCCTAAATGGTAAGACTGGCACGGTGAAGGGTCCAGTTTTTGTTAGATGTAATTTTTTTAAATTTTAAATTGAAGATATTAGAATTTTTTTTTACATGTTAGATTTAGGTTTAACTTATATTTTTTTATTTTAAATTCTATAAGGGGCATGAAATTATTCAATTAATTTTCATATTTTTTATTTTATAACTTAATATTAATTTTTAATTTCTGGTAATGTTAAATTATTTTAGGTAACAATACCTACCCCATAATCTTTTTTCTATTTATTCCAAAGAACAAATAAATAATATAAATATGGTTTCCTTGAAGACCGGAAGAAGCAGAAATTGGGGTGGTTTTTAAAAATCTCTCTCAAAATATTCTTTATTGTGGAGAAAGCCACTTGTTTGGAAGACTAAATTTTATAGATTGACTAATTTGTATTTGACCAAAGTCAAATCCCTAATCAAGGGTGTAATACCCTCTGAATTAATAATTTATTATTAATTAGGTTGGAAAAATACTTTAGTTATTATTTTTGAGAGAAAAGTTAAGAATAAAACATTTTGTAATAAAACATTTTTATTTAATAAAATAAGTTGAAGGGGGAGATATAGTTGTTAAAGAGTGTTTGTTGACCCACAAGAGGAAAAGACATATGGCAGAAGCCACTGAGTGACAACTCAAGATGCTAGTGTAATGTCCCTTTTTAAGAAATTTTATTAAAATGACCATTTTTCACTTTTTTCCCTATTGCGACCTTTAACTAATTTTGATGTCTAGGTCTCCAAATTAACCCAAATACTCCCAAATATTTTGAGAAGGTATATGACTGATATCAAGACTTGAATATGATGTTCATGGATGATTTATGACCCTCCAAATACTTAGCAAACTTGTTTAATTTTCTAGCCAAGTTAGGAGTTTTCACTAGCAAATTGAGGTTCAAATTCCCCCAAGGTAAATGCTGAAAATGGATTTCCAAATGCTCCCACACCCACTCTAATTTCTGAACAAAGGAAGAGGATGTTTAAGGGACATTATTAAGGTCTCATGTGCATCATTATTTAGTTTATAAATACTGTTATAACCTTCTCCCAAACAACTACAAAATCAATAGTTCGACCTTGGGGAAATGGCACCAAATCTTCTCGAAATGCAAATAAACTGAGTAAGATTACTTCAAATGATTAAGTACTGGATATGAAACTTGTAATACTCATCAATGGAAATTCATTAATCATAAATATATCAGAGAAACATTCTTTCATTCGAAATCATTAGCATTACAATGGCATACATCAATATATTGGGGAAATGGTCATTGTTTGCTCATTAATAGTCACTTTTACATACAACCATTGGGTATTTTGACCTGAGACTTTTGTGAAGATGAAGAACAAAGTATATTAAGCTTATTACAATCATAAATGGACCATGAGAAGCTCTCCCAAAGAGTACAATAGCTCTCCCAAAGTGCAATCCTTCCATCAGCAAGAATATGCAATAAAGACTGGAAATGGTTGAAAGAATGTGACGCACTAGAAGAAAAAAGAGATTCCATGTAGCTTACACCTGCAAATACAAACTCCATTAAATCTCCATGAAATACGAACTTGAATGAGAATCTTTCACCCTTGAAATTCACCAAGGAAAGAAACTAGTCATCCACTAGCTCTCTCTCTTCACAAATGCAAATTTTCTCAAATGATCAAAATCTCTTCTCTTGGTTGATCCCTATCTTTTATAAACATCCTTAGCCTTCAAAGGTTTACCAATCCACAAACTCAAGTCAATTTGAATTAGGGTGTGTGCTCAATATTCTCCATGTTTTCTCCCTTCCATAACCTTCCATCTTCCCCCATTACGAGTAGGGACCCATTGAGCTTCCCCAAATCACATGAGTCCCTTCTTGGATACTATATTTAAGCCTGACATGTTATAATGGTCATATGTAAGCCTTCAGGTCTGCAATATGTCATAAATCTCATAGCATCTTCATCATTGGTTTCATAGATGTCATAGATGTTAGGGAATATAACCCAAGTGTCCAAGAAACTCCCATTTGACTCTTCCTCTCCCATGTAAGTTACATTTCCTTCCAAATTCTACCTATTATGCATATGGTCAAGTGTATTATCCTTTTAAATCATCCAAGAACATTAGGCTTCCCATGGATTCAAAATTGCAAGAGGAGGATACCATGTGGCATAAAAATTCTAGCTTATGTGGGCCCCATAATCTCCCTGTGTCTCCATGCTCCATTTCCACTTCAATTTTCTCTTGTATTTATTTAATTAGCTCCATTATTAAATATCTATTCCATTCTAATGTCTGAACATCATTTATTCGCTCCCTTATTAAAATTCCAAATTTATCTATCCAACCTAGGGAACTAGTAGGATTGATAGAATCGTCCTGCTATGCAATTATTTGAATGGGGACATTACAAGGAGGCATCATCCCCAAAAGGTCACAACTCCTAGTTGAGTGCTAAAGAGAAGAAGTCTTAAATAGATTGCAAGTTGTACTTGAGATCAAGTGGACATATAAAATGAGTGGGTAATCATGTTCAGAGACTATAATATGCCATTGGTGTAACTATTTGCACACACACACACACACACACACATATACATTTGTTCTCAACTTTTGTGTCTGTTCTATTTATTGGTGTGATTGGTGTGTGCAATTATTGATTCACCCCCCTCTTAATAATAACTTCATACTAACAATTGGTATAAGAGTGGGTCTCTTCAGTAAACAGACTAACATCTGGAAGACTAGTCTAACACATTTATGGATAAGCAAGAAGGTTTGTTCAGTAATAGAGCTCCAATATTTTATAGTTCAAATTATACCTTCAGGAAAATTAGAATGGAGGTCTATATACATTCACTTGGAATGGATGTATGGAAATTAGTAGAAGAGGAATACAAATTTCCAAAAATTCCAGGTGATTCAAAAGAGAACACGATGAGTCAGAAGAGAATCATGAGACCGCTGCCCCCAAAACAATGATTGTTGATCTAGAGAATAGGAAACAATATGAATGGAATGTGATAGTGAGGAATTCCATTTTATGTGGATTAGAATATGTTTAATTTAATAAGGTAATGCAGTGCACTACCGTGAAGGAAGTATGGGACAAATTACAAAGTATTTATGAAGGTTATGACAAGGTCAGAAAAGCCAAACTACAAACGTTATTTGCACAATTTGAAACCCTTAAAATGAAGGAAGAAGAAGACATATACTCATACTTTTTTAGAGTAGAAGATATAGTGAACTCCATAATAGGGATTTGTTAACAACCCAGGCTTGTAGGCTACTGGAAAATATACAAGGCAATCAACAAAAGGAAATAGTCCAACACTTCGAATCAATCCCACACAGAGACGATTATATCCCCGATTTGTTTGGGATGACTAAATCCTATGGATACAAGGCCTCCATTGGCACAAAGGTTTTTTAGATCAATAATATTTTCTCTAAGGACAAGTGAGAAAGATTTAAAGTAACTGAATCCTAGGATAATTGTTCAAGAAAACTTAAACATGGTGTATAACTGATTTAGAATAGGGAAGTTGTAAGATATAATAGGTAAGAATAAACTAATTACTCAACATACATAAATGTAAATCAAGATAAATCTCTTTAACCAACTTCAAATAAATCTAAGCAATTAACATTGCAAAGCATTATCCAAAATGTTATAGATGTACAAAATGTCCAAGAGGTAATACTAATAAACAAATCAATATCAAGGATTAATGACTAATCATCAGCTGTGAAATAGAGCATGTGAATCAAATAAAAACATTCATTCAATGCACATTAAACATGTCAATATCATAAGGAAAAATCAATATGTGAACCAACACATCAGTAGATAAACAACCAATAATGAGTATGCCAGATAGATGGAAGAAAGACTAAAATTTATGAAAGACATTTAATGAATAACATAGAACATAGCATAAAATGACACTGTAATTTTATTCACTTGCAAAAAATTACAAAGTACAAAATCACAAACTTTCTTGTTATGTGCTTGGTAGTCTGTTCTCCTGTATAGCTCCTAGGATTAATCTCCTTAGTTCACCCCTTCACTTGGGAAATACCCTCCCTTTAAATAATATTACAAAATTTACAAAAAGGAAATGTCCCAAGATGTGGGATTACAAAATAATTTGGTTTCATGGTTTTCCAAGGGCGGAACACCACTTGGCATCTAGGTCCATCAAATCCTCTATATCTTGATATTTGGCATGTTCCAGGTGTACTTTTTTTTGCAGATTCGGGATGCAATCTCCCTCTTTTTGACCTTCTTCCATTCTCGTAGGTACACTTGTATTCTCATCATTAAAGTATGGGGCGTCTCAATCCATCTCGTCATTTCCTACATAGTAAGTTGAGTGATCTCTTGGATATGATCCTTGGTTGTAACAAAATATATTTTAATTTCTTCAAATTTCAGCTTTGGGGGAAGTGCTTGATCAATCAGATCCAAAAATGGCATGTCCAGAAAACCGAGCAAAGTCTCGGCAGCAAACCACCTTCATTTGCATGCCATCTGTCCATATTTGATGATGGATTCCACTACATCGTAGATGCTTTCCCAGGTCTCAATCGTGAATTCAGTCCTCTTGGTATGAAGTTTATCCATGAGTGGAAAATCATGTGGTATGTCTTTGATGTGCTTTTGCCACTCTAGTACATTGTCGAAGGCCTTGGCTGCTTCTCTCCTGCGAGTATTATGATCTTGCAGGATATCATATTGATTCTTAAATGTATTATATAGTTCCTGCATTTCATTGAAACCTCTATACAAAATGGCCATGGTCTGATAGAATTCATCATGGACCTTGTAGGCTAGTTGCTTAAACTCTTCTTCTGTCAGTTTGGATAAAGAGGAAGCGGCTGAAACTAGTTGAGAGTCCTTGAGCTATTGCTCAGGGGTAGCAATCCTATTTACTTGTTGTTGATTTAGAAAATCTGATTTCTCAAGATGCTACTTAAGGTAATCATTATTCTTCTGTAACTGCTTCAATTTGTCTTCATGTTCTTGCTTAAGAAGTTGATTCTCTTATTTGTGATGTTCCTCAGCTGTGACCAAGTCTTGTTTAGCCTTCTATAGCTCTTGTTATTTGTCTAGAAATTCCTTTTTCAGAATTGAAATTGAATCAAAGTTGGCTCCTGCAAAAGCACCCATGACATCCACTGTATCTAAAGCTCCTTTACCGATATCAGGGGAATCCAACTTCCAAATAACTTGGTTGAGAGCATGCACTCATTTGATTGTGCCTTCCCTTGTCCTCTCGGTTCCCTTTTTCATCATGCTTTATCTTTTCTGCTCCATAAATATTTTCCCAGGGAGACTACAACATCCTCACCAAATTATGCCATATCCTCTAAAGTTGAGATGGTTTCTTGTTGAGGAGTGACCAAGGGGTCAAGTTGATATTGAGAAACCAGAATTTCCACACTGATAGGTTAAATGCTCATAGGAGAGGTAGGTAAAATAGGTGGAAGGGATGAGGAAGAAGCGATCTGATAAGTGTATCGATTTGAGGGGAAGCAATTGTAGAGATGGAAGGAATGTCTAATTGGGGAAAATGAGAACATGGGGATGTTGGGGTAGTGTGAGGTGCTAGGGAGGTTGAAGGGATATGTGAAGTAAGAGGGGAGGTAGAGCTAGGTACATCAATTAGTACTGAAGGAGTGATGGTGGTAGCCTCAAGAATCAGGGATACATTTATTTCAGAAAAGGAAAATTGAGAAAATGATGAATCAAACATATTCTTAGATATCTAGGTGTTGGGAATAGAAGATGCTATGGAAGTAATTATATTAATAGGGCAAGTAGAAGGGTCGCTTTCTTCCTCCAAATCACTATGTATTTCATGAATTTCAATATCATCTTGAGGTGGAGGTTCTACCCGCCGAATTGGAGGAACCTGCATAGGTAATTGTTCTTATGGAGCAAGATGGGCTGGTGGCACTAGTTCTTCTTCCCTAGGAACTTCCTGAGGCATTGGTTGTGGATCAACAACTGATGCTTGTTGTACCTATTCAGGAACGAGTTGAGTCTTCAACTTCTTAGGCTGAGATTCAACCTCCTTGGTTTTTGCCTGCAACTGTGAACTAAGAGTTTCAAGAGTTTTCTTGAAATCTGCCCCTTTGTGTAGGGTCTCTAGCATTTGAGAAGGTTGAGTTCTTGTAGGATTTTCTAGAACAACCTTACCCTTGTCTTTTGATTTAGTAGCAAGGGTAGAAGAATAGCTTGTTGCTTGCTCTTTTGCCTCCTTTTCCATATTCTTCCTCTGAAGGTTATCCTCTATTATCAGTTTTACATGTCTATAATGGAGCACGGAATCCTTGAGATCCTTTTGGTATTGAAGACATGAGCTTTAACATTTGGGTCAGCAATATTACTCAATGCCTCCTGGAAATAAATAGTTGCTATTTAGATTGAGTCATCAGGATCATCCTGATGAGAATATTGAAACCTAGCATTGCTCCTGCACAAAGAGGTTGGTCAGATATGACTTAGCGTCATGCATCCTCTTGGGTGCTTCCCTAGGTTCATACTAGCAATTGATTTACCCAGGAGAACTGTGTGAGTGGAAGTTTGTAGAACAAGAGAATCCAAGTTCAAGGGAAATTTGGGCCAAGACTTTATTTTGGACTATGCAAGTTTAGGAAAAACCCCATTGATCATAGTCTGATATGCTACCTCCTGTAATATCATTCGATATGGGACTACTCTAGTCATAAGGTGAAATGTATTGCTGCCCCAAATTTGAATGTAGGAGAAATACTCTCCAACATACAAATCACCATGTAAAGCGATCAATGCTCTGGCTCTCTAAAAAAAATCTAGAGCATCTGTCTTGAATATCTTGTGGTACATTGACCCTAGAAACAGGTCACAACTCTCATAAATTTGGGGAACGAAGTTGTACTCCCACATATCTGAGAAATATATATGTACCTGTGATGAAGTTTTACTCAAGTTCCAATGCATGGTCGAGAAAGAAGAAGTGGCGCAAAACACATCCATAACATAACCTGGCATATAGAATGTCGACTTCCTTATGGCTAGAGACTTATGATATTTCTCAATTTCTTCTTTCAAATTCATAGATAAAATCTATGCCCAATTAAAGGATTCACCCATAAGAAATATATGGTGGGCTACATGAACCCATTCAACTTTGAACATTGAACAATTTGGAAATCCATACAACTGGCAAAACATGGCCGCAAGCAATGAAACGGGTTCCCTAAACTAGGAAACATGGTAAGAATTGGCTACCTTCGGTACATATTCAGTTGGGTTTTCCATCCAATATTTTACAACTTCCTCAAGGTTAAATCTGGACATGGCCTTTCGCAATCTGAATTGCGGATTGCGGAAAGACACACTTTTTAATGAAATAAAATTCAAACTCTCGCAATCTACAATTGCGGGTTGCGGTATGCGAGAAAAAAGATTTCTGAAAAAAAAATCCTAAAAAAAAGGGACTTCTGCAACCCGCATTGTGGGTTTGCGGAATGTGGGTTGCAGAAATGCAAAAATATGTGGAAAAGGAAAAGGGCACTTCCGCAATCTGCAAAATCCAAAAAACAAGGTTTATAAGTAAATTTTATTAAGTCCAAAACACAATACTCACAGTTTAAAATTCCCACAAGAATATTATGGCTTCAAAAGTCAATTAAAGGATAATGGGGATCCCATTTTAATAGTTTTAAAATGGGATCTGTTGTTGTGAGCAACAAGCTTGAAGATACTATTAAAGAGAAGGATGTTGTACAAAAAATCATGAGAACTCTTCCCACACATTTTAATACAAAAGTGTCAGTTCTTGAAGGTATAAGTGATCTGGACAATCTAACCAAGGGTTGAGTTATAAGGAATATTTATAGCATATGAAATGTGTTATAGCTAGTTTTTGTTTCTAGATTACATGTTTTTTCTAAAGCATTGCTATTCATATTTCTTTTAATTTTGAGTTTGGTTTTGGGGTATCAAAATCATAAACATATTTTATCTTGATTTCATGTCATTTCTTTTTAGAATTTACTTTATTTTGTTGATTTTATAGTTTTAATGGGTTTATTAGTTGTATATTTTTCTGAAAAGTAAAAAAAATATGTCATAAGGTTTGATCTAAGTTGAATTATATTGCTTAACATGTTAGGGTACACAGGGTACTCCCTAAAGACCGAACACCTTGAGCAACCGCTTTACACAAATAGATCACAGATCAACACATCGATGTTTGTCACATGGTTAAAACCCTCGAGAGGGAAACAGTCCATGGCCCCAGCCAAATAGCTACTTGGAGCAATTTCTTATGCAAAAGAAAGAAAGTTACGTATGAGCTTCTCATAATAGATCAACTAGCCAAGGACCCTCTATGCTCTTTAAATAGATATCATAGACCAATCGGGTGCTAAGCCACGGATCAATGGTAGGTATGATCTAAGAGAAGTTGAACTGTCAGATCACTCTATGTCCAGAACATATCGTGACCGTCAGATTAGAATATTTACAAATGCATACTAATGCATACTAAAGAAACACACTTTTACCTAAAGGATATATTACACAAGTTGATCTTAACTAACTCCTAAGTGTCTAAATATCCTAACATCCCCCCTTAAGAACAACTTGGGATATTATTGAAGGATTTACAAAAGTGACACTATTAGGAGAAGGAAGGAGGAATTAGAGCCTATCCCCCCTTAAGGACACATTCCTGAACTCCTAACATAGACCGAAGTTTAGAAAACTTCTCTTCTGTAAGAGACTTGGTGAAGATGTCTGCAACTTGCTCATCTGTAGGGCAATAGAGAACTTCAATAACACTATCATGAACAAGATTTCTGATGACGTGCATGTGTAGCTCAATGTGTTTTCTGTGTTGATGTAGAACTGGATCTTTGGCAAGCTTGATGGCACTTTGATTGTCGCACCAAAGTGGAGTAGGTTTTTGCTACTCGAATTCAAACTCTGAAAGGATTTGTCAAAGCCATAAAGCTTCCTGACTGGCATTAACTATGGCTCGATATTCTGCTTTTGCTGAAGAAAGAGCAAGAGCTTGTTGTTTCTTACAAGCCCAAGTGACAGGTCCAGATCCCAAACTAAAAACATAATCTGCAGTATACTTTCAATCATCAGGATCATCGGCCCAATCTGAATCAGTGAAACCAACCAACAAATGTTTCCCCCCTGTACTGTAATGAATCCCAAACTGAGTTGTACCTTGAATATATTGAAGTATTCTTTTTGATGCTTTCCAGTGAATTTCATGAGGAGTTTGGATATAACGGGAAACATGACCAATGACAAAGGAAAGGTCAGGACGAGAATGAGTCAAGTATAAAAGACTACCAACAAGCTGACAATACAAGGTGGCATCTACTTCAGGGGAAGTACAAGTGGCAGAAAGTTTAACTCCAGACTAGAAGGGAGAAGGGGCTGGTTTACAATCTTCCATGTGGAAATGACGAAGAAGGTCACAAGCATACTTAGACTGGGAAAGAAAGATTCCTTCTTTGGTTTGCAAGACTTGGATATGAAGAAAATAATGCAAATGTCCTAAGTCTGGCATTTCAAAATTTTGCTTAAGACTGGATTTCACATGGGTTATAAATTTAGGGTCACTACCAGTAAGGATAAGATCATCAACATAAAGAACAAGTATGATGAGATGGTTTCCTACTTTCTTGGTATAGACATTTGGGCCAGAATGTCATCTAGAAAAACCAGTGTCAAGGAGAAAGCTATCCATTTTGGCATACCAAGATCTAGGAGCTTGCTTAAGGCCATATAAGGATTTCTTAAGGAGACAAACAAGGCTAGAGTTATTCTGAACATATACAGGAGGTTGTTCCATGTAAATTTCCTCATGTAAATCACCATGTAAGAAGGCAGACTTGACATCCATTTGATGGAATTCCCAGTTATGTAAGGCTGCAAGGGAAAGAACAAGGCGGATGGAGTTCATTTTTGCTACAGGGGCAAAGGTTTCATTGTAGTCAATCCCTTCAACTTGAGAAAAACCTTTGGCAACTAACCTTGCCTTAATTCTTTCAACACTTCCATATGATACATACTTAGTTCTATAGACCCATTTACATCTAACAATTTTTCTTCCTTTTGGAAGAGGAACAAGATCCCAAGTATCGTTTTCCATTAAGGAACAATATTCTTCATCCATAGCTGCATCCCAATCTGGATTTCCTGAAGCTTCTGCAAAAGTTTTTGGATCATGATTCTCAAAAAATTGAGCCAAAAGAGAAGAGGATCACTGAAACTGAGAACGTGTTCGACGTTGATCTCTAGGATCATCGGTAAGATCACCAGCTGCTTCACATGTTGAACAGACCCATCGAGGAAGTATTGGTGTTGGTGCAATTGGAGGAACATGAGCAGGCGGAGGTGGATTTTCATCCTCACTGTCATCATCAAAAAATGGAGTTGGAAACTTGTCAAGGAAGTTGGAAGAAGAAGAAGAAGGCACAACCGCTGAATCAGGCTCACAGGCCAAAGATGGCACACCCGCCAAGTTAGGCTCACAGGACAAGAGATTTTCATCAAATTTAACATCTCTTCTAATGATTATATCATGTGAATGGGGATGAAGAAGTATATAACCTTTTACATCTTCAGAATATCCAAAAAATATGCACTTTTCACTTTTAGATTGCAATGCTTTTCATTTTTCATCCGGAATGTGAGCCCATGCTTCACAACCAAACATACGAAAGTGACTTACATCTGGTTTAATTTTACTCCAGGATTCTTTCGGTGTTATACCTTGTTAAACTTTAGTGGGTGTGCGATTAACTATGTAATTTGCACAATTTATGGCCTCGGCCCAATATTGAAGACTGAGTCCCTTAGATTGGATCATACAATTAGCCATTTCTTTTAAAGTGTGGTTCTTCCATTCAGCTACACTATTTTGTTGTGGTGTATATGGAACAACGTGTTGTTGTTGGATTCCTTGTTCAATGCAAAAAGTAGTGAACTTGTTGTTAACATATTCTCCTCCATTGTTAGATCTTAACTTAATAATTTGATGACCAGATTGTTTTTCAACAAGGGCTTTGTAGGCCAAGAACATGTTAAATACTTCACTCTTAAGTTTTAGGAAGTAAACCCAAGTGCGTTTGGAGTATTCATCAATGAAAGTTAAGAAATATTTGAAACCAGAAAAGCAAGCAGATGGAAGAGGGCCACACAAGTCACTATGCACAAGCTCCAAGGGAACCGAGGCGTGCCAAGAGGCACGTTTGTCGAAACTGTCCCGATGATGTTTTCCGAGTACACACCCAGAACAAACACCATCCTTGCAAGATACCAGCGAAAGACCAGTCACCATATTTTCTTTACATAGTTGTTGCAATGAGCGATAATTTAAGTGACCAAATCGCTCATGCCAAAGTTTGCTCAAGTTATCACTATGAGCAACAAAAACTGAAGGAAAAGGTGATGACCCAAAGTTATTAAATTTGTACAACCTGGTAATATCATCAACAGTTCCAATAGCAAGGACATTTTGAGGATTTTTAAAATCCTTGATTACATCTTGCTGAGGTGCAAACGTCACAGTTTTACCTTCACCTGAATGAGTAATTTGATAGATTGATAACAAATTGCAGGAAATTTTTGGAACACATAGTACATCACTGAAATGACCATTTTCTACTGGAACTGATCCAGATCCTACAACACTTAGAGACCTATCATCACCAACAAATATTTGTTTGGTGTTACATTCATGCATAGTAGAAAAGATGGATTTATCCTTAGCCATATGATAAGATGCTCCATAATCAATGAGCCATTCAATTGAAGTAGAAGAAGAAGATGCAGTATAAGAATAACCATAAGCAAAAAGTGCATGTCCATGCGAGGTAGATTCTGAAGACGAATCTAGGCTGATGTGGTGCTTGTTCATTGCTGCTTCCAAGGCTGCCATATTCTTAAAACACTTAGATTCATCATGATTATATTTCCCACAAAAATTACAATGACGCTCAGTCTTCTTTCCTTTTTGCTTGAATATTTTGTAATTTTTTAAAGAAGGAGCTGACTGAGAAGGTTTGGGACCCTTGTTGTTTTTCTTATTATTGCAAAAATTATGTTTCTTGGGAGGCTTGGACTTTTCTTTCTGTTGGGACAATAAGGCTTTCCCAGATGTATCTGCATTGTTAAATATTCCAAGATGAATGAGCTTATCTTGCTCTCTAATTAAGGAATCACAAAAGGATTCAAGGCTAGGCTCTTGATAGCTAGTTGCAGTCAATGATTCTTTCATGGAGTAGAATGTAGATACAAAAACAGAATATGCAGGTCCACGTTTTGAAAGAATATGATAAATACATTGTTTGTCTTATTTCTTAATCTTGCATTCTGCACATAATAGTCTAAGAGTTTTATACTTAGATAAATAGTCTTGAATGCATGAAAAATCATTTGGATTCAAGGAAAGCAACTCATTCTCAAGTTGATGACCCTGAATTTCATTGTGTTTACCAAACACAGATTCCAACTTTTCCCAAGCGAGATTAGGTTCATCAATCCACGAACTTTATCACATCTATTTGTGTTAATGTATTTGTAACTTCGAAATGTATTCATCCATATTTATTATGTATTGTAACCCGATGTTTATTCCGGGATGTATTTGTGATGTACTTGATTCATGTCATACCCCGATGTTTATTTCAGGAAGTTTCTATAATGTGAAAGTCATGTCAAGTCATTGTGGGTAACCCTCCTATTGGTCAAGGGTTAAAGTCCCCACAGTTATGGGGCCCTTGGGTTATTAGACTATCCTAGAGAATTAGACCCTAGGTGAGTCATTGTAATTCGGGGAAATAGTCCCCACCATTGTGTTACCCTCCTATTGGTTAGAGGAGGCAAAGTCCCCACAAGTGGTGGGGCACTAGGGTTATTAGACACTCCTAGAGATGTCGGCTCTAGTAATTAATTGTTAAGTGAGGCTGACATGTTGGAGTGGGTTCCAAGTGAACGGAAGAATATAAATAGAGAGTGAGAGACTCTATATTTAATATACTCATACACACACACTCACTCATTGGGGCGCATGAGTGAGAGAGGAGAAGCTCTCTCAGTGTGTGAGAGAGAGACTACTGTTGTCGAGAGATCATCTTACTGTTTTTTGGTTTTACCTTTGGTGCTGATTCTATCTCTGAGGAAGTTGCAGGGTTTTCTCCTTTATGGTTTCCCTGAGGAAAATTCTTTGTGTCTCTTGTCTCTTGTGTTGTGCATGTGTTTTATTGTCGTGCTTGTTATTCTCTCAGTTAAAGATCCTAACATCATAATGGTAGCTTGAATGTTGATAAAAATCTAACATGGTATCATAGCTAACCTGAGAAGAAGACATTGTGCAGCTATAGAAGCTAGGGATTCTTATGTTTTGGGTCTCTATCCACAATCCATTATCAAAATTATGCTAGGCTGACTCTCCATTGAAGGGCGCATCTTTCTGTCGAAGCAAAATTCAATTCCGAGCATTTTCAGTTTTTGGTGCGAAAATTAGGGCTTTCTACAGAAGAGGAATTTTTGAGTGAGCCAAGCATAGGATTTTATCCTCATCAAAATCTAAGTTCAGAGACCTGGATCAAGAAATTTGGTTGGGTGAAACTTTGATAAAGTCAAACCCTAGTTTGACCCTGAGCTAGAAAAACCTTAAATACTAAAACTACAAAGTTTTGGTAAATTCGCTATATCCCGATATCGGGAAAGGCTTGGGAGAGGAAAATTGCAGGGGCTGAAGATAAAATCCTAATGAACAATGTATACAAAATTCATCCTACGATTCGCTATATTCTGGGAGATATGATCCCTCCAAGTTAGGGTTCCATTCTCTTCAAAATTCATCCATAAACATGACACCTAGGGAGAATTGCTATAGCTTGGGCTACAGAGGTCCAAATGGAATTATTGAAGTTGTTCCAGAAAGGGAACTGACTATAATTTCTGTGGTCCAAAGTTCAGACCTAGAAGATGAAACAATGACATGTGGAAGTCCGCACAAATTCATTGTTCTGAACAGTCCTGTAATAGGTCACCTTGGGGAAAGGATCATAAATCCCAATTGGTGAAACCAATTCTGATGAAACATGTGCTATTGGATCAAGGACATGTGAGGTTAACCCAATAAGAAATTTTAGACATAGAGGATTAGTAATTTGGAGATACCACAGAAACAGTGACAGGAAATTATGCAGAAGAAAACGGAAAACTAGGGCTTCCTGTTTCGGGAGCTTCCCTCCATTGTTTTCAGAAAAGGAGTACATTGGAAAACTCCATTTGAAGAGATATATTTTTCTATCCAATCAGATATGAAAGATTCCAAGTTTTGAAAATTAGGGTTTCTCTGATAAACCCTAGATCAGCCAACTCCGAAATAAGGACGAACACCTCAAATCGGTAAGATCTAATCTTTTGCTATTTCCATTTGAGGTTCTCATTTCAAAGTGATATATCACATTAGCTTGATGATAAGCTTGGTGAAGTTGACAAATTCCAAGAATGGAAGTATATGATCTCTCTGAAGAAAATGAATTGGAAACCTACATGAGTAGAAAGGTTCCCACTCCAGAGGGAGATGAGGCTAGAAGCCTTACACAAGAAGAGCTTGGTCAAGTCCAAGAAGATCATGGTTGATTCAGTCATGGATCAAATTGTACTACAAGTGTCTTCCATAAAGACACCGAAGATGTTTGATTCCTTAACCAAGCTATTTGAAGGAAATAATATACATCAGAAGATGACCTTAAGAAACCAATTGAAGAATGTGAAGATCCAGAATGCAGAGACCATGCAGTCATACTTTACAAGGGTCTCTCAAATCAAAGAACAACTTGAAGTGGTAAAAGAAGAAGTGGAGAATGCAGAAGTGGTGATAGCCACCTTGAATGGCCTCCTAGGATCATGGGATTCATTCATTCTAGGAATGTGTGCCAAAAAGAAGTGATTACTTTAAGTAGACTCTAGGAAGAGAACACACAAGAAGAAGAAGCTTGAGAAGAGAAGGTGGGAGCAACTGAAGATCAAGCTCTTACCATCCAAAGAAGATCCCTCAAGCGATGAGGAATATGAAGATATGAACTCTTGAAGAACATATTATCCATATTATCTTTTGGATAAGAAATGATGCTATTATGAATGAAGAAGACGATGAAGCTGAAGGCTCAAGAAGGAGTCTACCCACGAAACAAATAAAGATAAGCATTCAATTGTCATTTCATGATATTGTTTTGTTATGCATTTGTTTATATTCAGTTGATGTATTATGCATGATCGGATGTTTGCATTAATGACAGTATACTACTAATATTCATGTGATGGGTAAGTAGCTCATGGTGCTATACAAACTCTCCATTGCTACTTATCTAGAATGAAACCTATTTGCTGACATATTGGATTAGTGCACAATCTCAATGTTGTCCTGGTAGAGATGGAAGGCATCTAGAAAGTTTCGTGAGATATGGATGAATGTTGTATTAGCTAAAAGTAGTTGCATGATCATATATTTATGCATAAGAATTTTCCAATATGAATATTCCTTATGAAATGTTTCTAACCATACAAATGCATTTGACTTGTAGGAAAGATCGCATACATAATCGCCTACAAGCAAAGAAGGATGAGACTTGTTCTGAAGAACAAGCGATGACAGTTCAAGATGAATATGACGAATAGAACGAAATCATTGATGCAGAACCTTCAAGCTATGAAGAATTCCAGTTCAAGAAGAATGATGTCAGTTTTGATACATGATGGGAAGTTTGTAGTTCCATCATGTAGTAGATGGAAACATCGTGGGATACAAAGCAAGATTCGTAGCACGAGGCTTTCACGAAAAAAATGCATAAACTACGAAGAGACATTTGCAACCAGTAAGAATTGAAACACATACATGATGAACTTGATGTAGATCTTAACCTTTGCTACAAGGTTGAAGATGAAATTCTATACACTAGATGGATACATAGAATATTAGTAGCATAGGAAGTTACTTGTCACTCCGATACATAATGTTTCAGTGCATAGAGTACGGAAGAGAGAGGGAGTATGATGCTCTGCTTTAGAGGGAGTGACTACAGAATATCCAGAGGTTCGACATGGTATGATAGGATGGATAGATTACTGATGACTCTAGGATTTACTGAGAGTAAAGCAGACTCCAACCTTTGTTGAAGGTGAAAGATCAGTGATGCTCCTGTTATGTGTCGATGCACTATTTTCTAGGTATGGAGGTGTGGCAGAGTGCGGATGGAATCTTCCTTGGACAAGGGAGGTATGTAGTAGAGATCCTAAAGAGGTTTTGGATGATGGACTGCAAGGCTATGGCCACACCTATGGCATCAAACCTGAAGCTATTGAGCAATGCTTCATCAGAGTCGATTGATGCTACGATGTATCGTCAGATGATTGGGTCCTTGATGTACCTGAAAAACATGAGACCAGACATTTGCTTTGCTGTGAACACCTTGAGCCAGTTCTTGACAGATCCAAGAAATGTTCACTTAATTTCTGCAAATCATGTTCTGAGATACCTGAGGAGTACAGTTGATTATGGGCTCAAGTATGATGCGAATCAGAAGATTAACCTCGAGGGTTATGTTGATTCAGATTGGGCAGGCAGTGCCATCGATAGGAAGAGAACTTCAGGGTGTTGCTTCAGTATGGGATCAGGTGTGATATCTTGGTTTAGAAGGAAGCAATCCTGTGTGGCACTGAGTACAGCTAAAACAGAGTATGTCACAGCTAGTTCAACTAGTTGTGAGGCAGTATGGCTATGAAAGCTACTGTTTGATTTATTTGATCTCCAGATGGATGCTACTTGTATACACTATGACAACCAGAGTTATGTGAAGTTGTCAAAGAATCTATTGTTTCATGACAAGTCGAAGCATATCGAGATCAAGTATCACTATATCAGGGATATGGTGCAGAGGGAAGCAGTGAAGCTCTAGTATGTTACGACAGAGGAACATATAGCTGATGTGTTGACAAAACCATTGGCCAGGGTGAAGTTTGAGTACTTTAGAGAGAAGCTTGGTGTTCTTTAGATCGAGGTTTCCTCCAAAGGAAAGTGATGAGTCCTATAGTCATTCTAACATGGTGAGAGGATTGGTTCCTTCCATGGTCAGATATAAGGGCTGAGCCATTATACTGTGGTGAGAGGATTGGTTCCTTTCCATGACAGATATGAGTGTTGAGATCCATAGCCATTCTTATGAGTAGGTCAGATATAAGGGCTAAGCCTGGTGAGAGGATTTGGTTCCTTCCATTCCATATGTGAGTGTTGTCCATTCTGACAAGTAGGTCAGATGTAAGGGCTACCGCCATTCTGACGACCAGGTTAGATGTAAGGGCTAAGCCATTCTGTCATGGCTAAAGGATTAGGTTCCTCCCATGTCAGATGTGAGTGCTGGCCATTCTGATGAGTAAGTCAGATGTAAGGGTTACCACCATTCTAACGAGCAGGTCAGATGTAAGGGCTGAGCCATTCTATCATGGCTAAAGGATTAGGTTCCTCCCATGTCAAATGTGAGTGCTGGCCATTCTGATGAGTAGGTCAGATGTAAGGGCTACTACCGCTCTTCAGGAGAGTGGAGGCACCTGGTCCATTACCAAGTAGCTCAGTCTGGGACTGGGGGCCATTCTAACGAGGGTGTAGGATTTGGTTCCTACCATGTCAGATGTGAGTGCATGCCTTTCTGATGAGGGTGTAGGATTTGGTTCCTACTAGGTCAGATGTGAGTGTTGTGCCTTTCTGATGAGCAGGTCAGATGTGAGTGCTTCCCATTTTGGTGTAGGATGAGCTTCTTCATAGATATAAGGGTTACCGCCTTTCTAGCGAGTAGGTCAGATGTGAGTGCTGGACATTCTGATGTGACTATAGGATCAGGTCCTATATGATTAGATATAAGGGCTACCGCCTTTCTGATGAGTAGGTCAGATGTGAGTGCTATCCATTTTGATGAGTAGGTCATATATAAGAGCTACCAAAGACCTACAAGGAGGTAGGCATACACCCAACATGAAAGAAGGCTGTCTCTGTAGAACTTCCTATGATGAGAAGAATCATGAGATAGCACATATGATGATGACCAGAGGAGATACAGATCAAGTTATTATCCAGATCCAGTTATGATGACTCTGAGAGATCATCAAGTGATGATCTAGATCCAGCAGTGATGATCTAGATTGAGTGATGATCTAGATTCAGTGATGATGATCCAGATCGAGTGATGATCTAGATTTAGTGATGATGATCCAGATCGAGTGATGATCTATATTCAGTGATGATGATCCAGATCCAGTGATGATCCAGATTCAGATGAAGATGACTCGAAGATGAAGGTGACTTGAATATGAAGATGACGAGAACTCAATGATGATCTAGATGATACAAAGAAGAAGACTTGTGTTGATAAATTGTGTCGAGAGTATACCTTCCTAGTTAAGAGGGAGTGTTGATATATTTGTAACTTCGGAATGTATTCATCTATATTTCTTATGTATTGTAACTTGATGTTTATTCTAGGATGTATTTGTGATGTACTTGAGTCATGTCATACCCTGATGTTTATTCCAGTAAGTTTCTATAATGTGAAAGTCATGTCAAGTTATTGTGGGTAACCCTCCTATTGATCAAGGGTTAAAGTCCCCACAGTTATGGGGCCCTTGGGTTATTAGACTATCCTAGAGAAGTCGACCCTAGGTGAGTCATTGTAAGTCAGGGAAATAGTCCCCACCGTTGTGTTACCCTCCTATTGGTGAGAGGAGTCAAAGTCCCCACAAGTGGTGGGGCACTAGGGTTATTTGACACTCCTAGAGATGTCGGCTCTAGTAAGTAATTGTTAAGTGAGGCCGACATGTTGGAGTGGGTTCCAAGTGAACGAAAGTATATAAATAGAGAGTGAGAGCTTCTCTATTTAATATACTCATACACACACACACTCACTCATTGGGGCACATGAGTGAGAGAGGAGAAGCTCTCTCAGTGTGAGAGAGAGAGACTGCTGTTGTCGGGATATCATCTTACTGTTTTTCGATTTTACCTTTGGCGCTGATTCTATCTCTGAGGAAGTTGCGGGGTTTTCTCCTTTATGGTTTCCCCGAGGAAAATTATTTGTGTCTCTTTTCTCTTGTGTTGTGCTTGTGTTTTATTCCTATGCTTGTTATTCTGTCAGTTAAAGATCCTAAGATCATAATGGTAGCTTGAATGTTGATAAAAATCTAACAATTTTTCCATTTAATTTTCTTATCATCATCAGTGGGTTATGTTTCTTTCCCTGAGGTTATCCTAAAAAGTCCCCTACTTCGCAGAACATCCTCCATACGAGATTTCCATGAGAAATAGTTAGAACTTGTAAGTATAATATCACAAGGGGAAGCCATACTTTAAAATAATGGCTGAAAAATAGAAACTAACTATCTGGATGCAAAGAGCTCGAAAAAATATGTGGTTTTAAAAAAAAACGGCACTTAAAACTGATTCTGGATGATGAAGTTATGCTTGATCAAAGAAAAAGTTGAAGATGTCCCCAATAGTGACGTGGCAGATATTAACTTGACCAACTAAAAAATGAAGCCCCCTCTTCCTAAGATCAACCTTTGATAATCACTTTTACAATAAAGTTGCTTTGAAGTGAATCATTTTTGTAGAATAAGTGATGTTCACTTTTACAATAATATGACTTTTAAATAATGCGGCAATAAATTAAAAGACTTAAGTGACTCACTTTTATTTTATTTTATTTATGTGAGATGCACTTTTACAATAAAGTAACTTGA
>LPNX010900524.1:774943-879600 GCA_001517045.1 Pseudotsuga menziesii
ATTTGTCGTGATCGCACAAGGTGCACGACAAAGAGCATACGTAGCCGAGAAGACAAGAAAAAAAACTTCCCCTTACTGTTTTTGATTCGCCGCGATCACGCAAGGTGCACAACAAAGAACATACGCAGTCAGAGAAGGCAACAGTCCGAGACTAAAACAAAAATATCTAATAATAAACTGATAAAATATGAGAGATTTACAAAAAACAAATCCATCACTGTAACATTATACCTTCAAATTTGTCGAAGTGGGTGTTTCTGGAGCGAACGAAAACGGTTTTCGGTGAAACAAAAAACTATTTCCCATTGGAAATGGCGCTCCAGATGTAATGGAACAGCTCCCATAGGCCACAAATGCATAAAAAATCCAGAACCAGAAACCCTTTCAAAGTTTCGGCAACACCAGTTCCAGATCTTGATCAAAACCGAAAGTGGCTCTTCATAAAAGCTCTGATACCATGTTCGGGTACACATGGCACTCCCAAAAGACCGAACACCTTGAGAAATTGCTTCATACAAATAGATCACAGATCAACACATCAATGTTTGTCACGTGGTTAAAACCCTCGAGAGGGAAACAGTCCACGGCCCCAGCCAAATAGCTACTTGGAGCAATTTATTATGCAAAAGAAAGAAAGTTATATATGAGCTTCTCATAATCGATCAACTAGCCAAGGACCCTCTATGATCTTTAAATAGAGATCATAGACCAATCGGGTGTTAAGCCACGGATCAATGGTAGGTATTATCTAAGAGAAGTTGAACCGTCAGATCACTCTATGTCCAGAACATATCGTGACCGTCGGATTAGAATATTTACAAATGCATAGTAATGCATACTAAATGAACACACTTTTACCTAATAGATATATTACACAAGTTGATCTTAACTAACTCCTAAGTGTCTAAATATCTTAACCTAACCCTTGGTTTTGGATCCATTTGTCAAAAATGTATGTCAGACAGATTCCTGTAGTGCAAAGGTGAGGGAACGTGAACTAGAGTGCTACAAGAAAATCGAGGCACTTTTAAAATTATAATATCAGCTTGTTGGTGTTCAAAATCACAAATGATGGAGTTTTTACATGTGTAAGAATATAATGATACGCGTAAATACCTTATAATAATTATGACAAGTGTGGGATATATGGTAAGGATTATGCAAGTAAATCGTAGCCGTCCTAAGTATTGAAGAGTGGAATTGCTTAAGGATTTATGATAGTGCATCCATGAAGTTTGTTCAGAGATGATGGCGAATTCAATGGGTGTGTGAGAATATGAGAACACTGTGGGTTCACCTTTTTCTTTTATAAGTTTGAAAAAATCATTAAATAACCTGGGTGTAATCGTGGCTGTCGAATATGGAACTGCGAAGAATTGTCTAATTTGAATGAGGACAGGAGAGCGTATTTCCAACATTACAAATCACTATGGAGACAGTGAGATACTGTCGAGATAGTTTAAATCTTTTCTGAAGCAAAGATATAGTTAGGGTTTAGTATAGAGAAATGAAGATGAGTGGCAAGACCAATAGGGTCAAGCCTTCTGATATGGCCTGGGCTAAAAGCTTTCCAGGATGTGCAAAATTATTCCAGAAAGCTAGTTGGTATAATTACTTCAAAAGAATTGATGGTTATCATTCTGAAGTATCATATAAATTTGCCCAAGGGTTAGAGAAGGATACAGTTCTGTTCAATACCATTAAAATTGAATTAACAAGAGAGTCAATAGCTGAAGCAACAACAATTGTAAATGAGGGTGAATTTTGGTTTAAGAAGGTGTCATTTACCTTTAATTCAGGGGATTTCCTGTTGCATGATGTTGTAGCAGATTGGGGCAAGGGTGTGCATATATACAGAATTTCAAGCCTGAATGGAGGGGGCCTGTTAATATTGTACATAGTTATATAACGTGTGAAGGTAGATTTTCTTTTGCTTTTAAGTATCACATCACATTTCTACAATATCTAAGTCAGGAGTTGAAGATGAATCTCCCCTTTTTCTTCCTAAAAATCCTGCAGAAGATGTCAAGTAGGGTAAAGGGACATGAAGATCATACTAAACAGTCTATCTTCCACCATGGATTAATTAAGTTGATCATTAGTATAGTGCTTCAGAGAAAATGTAAGACTTGGGATTACTTTTTGTTATGGTCAGGGTTTCAGAGTGAAAAGGAGGACCAGTCAAAAAAGAGACAGATGAGTAAATCACACAACCTAGTTAAAAAATTGAAGAAGGAGGTCATTATTGAAGCAATAGAAGAGACTACTCAAGTGGAATCATCAGTACAGAAACTTGAAGAACCTGTATATGGAGAGTAAAATAATATTAATGAAGATAACCAGTTGGAAATTTCTGAAGATGTGGAGGAGGTACATGCAGCAGTTTTAGAACGGAAAGAAGAAAACAAATCAGTTGAACTTGATTAGAATGTCAATGACATACAAGAATACATGGTAGATGTTTCTGTCCCATCCAAGATTGAAGTGGAGAACATACAGAATCTCAGTACAAAAACTAAAGGAAAGTCAAGGGTTGAAGTAGAAAGTGAAGGTGTATTGATTTCAAGTCTAAAGTTTTGTGGCAAGTCTTATGCTATGATAGGTGAGTCAAATTGGAGACCTAAAACAAGACCAAAGAACAAGTTAATACTGAATATGAAAAATATTTTGAATCCAAAAATGGCTAAGGAGAATATTACTGTGATAGATTCAGATTCTTCATCTCAAGAAAATTTAAAAGAATATGAAGACCTGTCTGAGCAAGTAGATAATAAAAGAGAAGATTTAGTGATTGAGAAGCCTTCTCCAGTGAAAGGCACAGTTAAATAACAGTCCAAAGATTTCAGTTTTAAAGAAGATAAATATAAAAAGGTTCCTGAAGTAGAAACAGAGAAGCATGAAGAGGATGATGAGGAAATTTTCAGGAAATTAAATATCCCTTGGTTATCTGAGGAAGTTTCTTCTTTCCAAGAAGGAAAGTTCATAGAATCAGAGAATGAAAATCTTTAGAAGACAGTTAAACAGTACAAGCATCAAATTGATTTTCTGAATGAAACAAATGAAGGTTTAGTCATGGCAAACATGAGGTTAAGAGAAGATCTTGAAGAGATTAACACTTGCTATTAGAAGTTTTTTGTGGTTTCAAAAGAAGCATTAAAAAGGAAGAGGTAGACACAAAGCAAATTTGAAGAATTAAATAAGAAAATCCAAGATTTAACTCAGCAAAATAAAGAACTGTCAACGAGGGTTGAAGACTTAGAAGTTGAGCAGCAAATAATCAGAAAAAAATCACGGGTTATAAAAGGAATAGCACTTCTAGCTGAAGCAGCCAAAGATCTTTAAAAGATCATTTCTGACAAGTGTCATTTAGTCAATTTTTGTAAAATATTAATAGTATATTTTGTAAAGCAATCATTTTGTAGTAGTTTCGAGAATTGGGTCTAGAAGTTAGTTATGTAGTTAAATAACTATTTTTTGCAGTTCAAGGACTTGACCTAAAGTTTGTTAGGAAATTAAGCAAATGTTTTTGAGATGTAACAAGTATAAAAGAAAGGAATGAAATAGTAGGTGGGTTCAAGTTTTTTGCAAGGGGAGGCTCAAAAGTTACTATGTCAAGCTAAGATCCAAACTCTTATGTAATTTTCATGATTGATTATGATATATATGACTGATAATCCCATATTATTTTCATTTGCTGGTTTCATTTATGATTTGTTAAATCACTCAATATGCAATTTCATTTCCTATCTAATGTCTTATTCATGAAGTGCTTGTAGGTTGTGGGTGAAACTCAGTTAGCTTTCTCTGTGTTTTTTGGTTTATTTGTTATATATGGTTCATCTCAGTCTCTGATTTTTATATGATTTAGTACATGTTTTAGCTTGTTTTATGTTACCCTCTTGTTTATGAAAATTTTAGACCAAAAAACAATACAAAAATACAGTTTTACTTTGTTTCATTTTAGAGATTGTGTTGTCTTGTTCATCTTGTAGTATGGAACAATTTCTAGCACTAACATCTTTGGCATCGTTGCTGGGGACAAAGATGAAGAATACATTCCCTGGGTTTTATCATTCAACTAGTTGTGAGAGGTGGAAAAAACCAACAAATCATTTAGACTACTTTTCACCAGACAGTTTTCACAGTGGCTACTAGGAAGGCTGGGACAAGAGCGAGACCTACTTCACCATTACACCTGGGTGTCTCAGAACTAGAGAAAATATTGAAAGAAGCTAGGAAAATTAAGAAATCATAGTCATCCCCAGCTTCATGTGGCCCTAATCAATTTTACCTACTGTCACCCTTCTCATTTTCCAAAAAAGAAAAACAAGATCCATCCTGGTTAACACCTTCTATACCTATTAGCAGTTTTCAAATCTTTACTGATCCTCAATCCTTTAAAAAGGAAAAAAATCAATCTCCTAGAAAAATCCCATTGTTCCAGTTCAAAACCAATAAAATCCATTTTCATCCTAGTACCAACCAAGTAAACAAATCTTTGCATACATCAAACCCTAGTAGTTTCACAATGGCAGCTCATCAACCTCCATTACACATGATGGATAGGATGGTGGCAGCTAGGTATGCTCCACTAGTCCTTCCTCAACCCTTAAATGCTCTCCCTGAAGGAGATTATCAAAAGTACTTGCCTAGTTTCAATGTGAAAGGTGAGACAACAACACGACAACCACTGAGGAACACTGGGATTCATTTCTCAGTTATGCAGATAACCAAAACATTGAAGCAAAAGATGTATGGATTAGAATGTTTGTTTAGAGCCTGGATGGGGAGGTTAGGAAGTGGTTCAGAGAGTTACCATCAAATTCAATTACCTTAATAGAGGAACTTCAGGATGTTTTTGTGAGGCAGTGGGGTGATACCAAGGATCATACATACTATATTACAGAATTTGGAGCCCTAAGGAGGAAAAAGGATGAGACCATAGCATATTTTTCTAAAAGATTTAATAAGATGTATGGTAGAATTCCAGCAGAAATCAAACACTCCAAAACTTCAGCAAAACTTACCTATGCAAATGATTTTGATCATGAATTTTATTTACACCTGAGAGAAAGAAGACCATTCAGTCTATTGAACATGCAAGAGGCAACATTAGAGGTAGAATCAAATATTCTAGCTTCTAATAGATTGAAAGTAAATTCAGATCAACAAACTTATGACAGAAAAGGTAAAAAGGAGGCTGCTCTAGTAGTTTCAACATCACAATCAGTTGATAGTAAAATTGATGAAATGGAAAAATTAGTAAAAATAATGACAGCAAAATTAACCAAACTGGAATTGGAAAAGAATACAAACAGGCCTGCTCAAGAAGGAGAAATAAACCCTAATAATCCTAATTAGTTTAGACGTCAATTCGCACCTAGGTTTATTCCCAAAGAAAGAAGGAATAATGATATACAAAGGGAGATAAGAGAAGTTGAAGATCAGAAGGTGCCACCACCACTTCAAAACAATGTCATTGATGAAGGAGAAGCAGAGGAGGATGAGCAGTATGAAGACACAAATTAGGACATAAATAATTTTGGGGAACTGTTGATAGAAGGTTTTTTAACTGAAGAAGATTATTTAAATTCTGAATGTTATGATGCAAATATTTTTCAAACATAAAATGATTTAGGTTTTGATATGACAACAGAAATATTCCATTCTGAACCCAAAAGGACTATTGGTTTAAGGCTAGGACCAAAGCAGGTTGTACACAACCCTAGAAAGAAAGCAACTCTTCCTCCTAAGCAATCAAACAATCAAGCACAGGAAAAAGGGAAAGATCAGGGCCATCCAGAAAAGGTAATTGAAGTTGAAGAAGTAAATACAAATCAGCAAAATTTTAATTTTGAAAATGAGTTGTGCAAAATTAAAATTTCAATGCCATTTATTGAGATGATAAAAAATCCTGGTTATAAGAATTCAGTTTTGAAAATGATTGGTTCAACAACTAATCAAATACCATCAGATATAGTAAACCTACAAGAATAACATCCTAGAATTTTCATTGGTTCTTTATTAGCTGACAAAACTGAAAAGGATTCAAGTTCATCTCCACCTTTCTATATAACATTGAATGTTCACGATCAGATGATTCATAATTGTTTACTTGATTCCAAGGCTTCGCACAATTTGATGCCTAAGGAAGTTATGGATTCTTTAGGGTTAAGTATCACAAAACCCTATCAGGATTTATAAGCTTTTGATTCTAGGGTTGTTAAATGTTTGGGAGTGATTAAAGATATGGTGGTAAATTTAACACAGTTACCCATGAAGAGTGTCATCATGGATGTTGTGGTGGTAGATATTGCTCCTAAATTTGGAATGTTACTTTCTAGGTCTTGGGCTAAGAAGGTAGGGGGTGCCTTTCAGATGGATTTTTCATATGCAACAATTCCTGTTTTTGGAGGTGAAAATAGGAGGTTGTATAGAGAGTTACAGTTTTCTTATATTGCTACCGATGATAGGAATCCAACAAATCATCCTTTATATGCTGTAGAAAAGGATTTGGGCTCTTGTATGTTACACTTCAGTGATGACAATACAATTGGTATGTTACAGGTAGAGAAAGAAGAACCGGTCAAGTGTTCTGTAGAACAAAAAGATGAGTTGTGGCAAATGTATTTTGATGGTTCTTCAGCTAAAGAAGGAGCTGGAGCAGGTATTGTTTTGGTTTTTCCTGGTGGTGAGATGATAAGTTTGATGTATAAATTGGAGTTTGTAACCACAAACAATACAATAGATTATGATGCATTGTTGTTGCGTTTAAATGCTGCAAAAAATTTGTGCATTCAACAAATTTCTGTTTATGGCAACTCTGAATTGGTTGTCCAGCAGGCAAGGGACAAGTATCAAGTAAAACATGATTTGTTGAAGGTGTATAGGAATGAATTTTAGGACATGATAGATAATTTCTTTATAGCATTTAATATTTATTATATTCCCATAGATAATAACCAGATTGTTGATTCACTTGCTCTAGTAGCTACTCATTCTAAGATTCCAAAAACAACTGATATAAAGTATCCTATAGAAGTTAGGTACAAACCTTCAGTTCCTGATAATATCAAACAATGGAGAGTTTTTGAAGATGACTTGGAGATTAGGATATTCTTAGAATTGACTGGTGAGTTCTATAATTCTTTAATTGATCAGGAGCAGGATGATGGAACCGAAAATGCAAAGGAGTATGCTGAAAATAAAATTGCTTGTCATAAAATTATTGAGCTGAAAGGTAGTTTTATTCCCAAAGGTTTGGTTCCTCTTGAGAGAGTTTTTTTCAAAACATGACACTCCATTGAAACCATCTATGTAGTCATCAATTGAAGAAAATGTAATGGACTGTAATATTGGTACAAGGGAGCAGCCCAGGATAGTGAATATTTCCAAGGCACTTTCAGTGGAGCAAAGAGAAAGGTACATTAAACTGTTGAAAGAATATGTTGATATTTTCACTTGTTCATACGAATATTTAAAAACTTATGACACTAGTATTATTCAACATAAAGTGCATTTGAATCCTAATGTAAAACCATTTAGACAGAAACTGAGGATAATCAATCCTGCCTTATTTCCTATCATAGAAAAAGAGGTTAAAAAATTATTAGATGCAAAAATCATTGTTCCTATTAGATACTCTTCATGGGTAGCAAAATTAGTTCCTGTTAGGAAAAAGAATGGAGAAATAAGGTTGTGTGTAGACTTCTGTAATATGAATAGGTCCTCACTAAAAGATAATTATCCATTACCAAAAATTGAGCAGATTTTGCAGAAGGTGGTGGGTGCTCAAAGGATTTCAATGGTAGATGGATTTTCTAGGTACAACCAGATTACAATACATCCAGATGACCGAGAAAAGACAACCTTACTACCCCTTGGGGTACCTTAATGTATGACAAAATTCCATTTAGATTGATGAATGGTGGAGCCACCTTTCAAAGGGCTATGGATATAGCCTTTGTTGGGGAGAAAGAGAAGTTTGTTGTAATCTACTTGGATGATATTACAGTATTCTCACAGTCTGATGAAGAAAATCTAAAATACCTCAAGAAAACTTTCTTAAAATGTAGAAAGTATGGACTATCACTAAATCCAAAAAAGTCTCATTTTGCTGTGCAAGAGGGTAATCTATTAGGAAATTTGGTTTCAGTTAACGGGATTAGAATTGATCCAGAAAGAGTCAAGGCCATTATGAAAATCAGTTTGCCTAGGAGTAAGAAGGATGTGTTATCTTTTATTGGGAAAATTAATTTTCTGCGCTGGTTTATACCAAATTTTGTTGAAACTATTAAACAAATAACAACTATGTTGAAGAAAGATCAGGAAGTCAAATGGACAATAGAGGCCAAGAATTCATTTGAGAAGATAAAGCAAGCTCTTACAGAAGCACTGGTGTTAGTAAGCCCTAATTTTTCCAAATATTTTCTGACTTTTTGTTTTTCATCATAGGACACAATAGAAGTTGTTTTGTTACAGAAAAATGATGAAGGATTGGAGCAGCCAATTGCATTTTTCAACAAGACTCTCAGGGATTCAGAGTTAAAGTACAGTACCTTGGAGAAACAAGCTTATTCATTGGTAAAAGCTTTAAAGTTTTTCAGAATTTATGTCTTACATTCAAAGGTCATTGCTTATGTTCCCAATGCTGCTATTAAAGATATTTTGACTCAGCCTGATAGTGAATGGAAATGAGGAAAATGGATTGCTAAGATAATGGATTATGATGTAGAAATCAAGCCTACAAAGATGGTGAAAGGACAAGGTATAGAAAATTTATTGGCTGATTCAAACTATGAAGCTTTAGGCCTTCATTTGAGGGAAGAACAACCCATACAAGAAGAACTACAAGCTGAACAAGAGAAGGAAAATATTATGGATCAATATGTAGAATCTATATGGTATGTAGACATTGTTCATTTCTTACTGTATTTGCAAAGCCCTGAACATTTAAACAAAAAGGCAGTTAGGTCATTGAAATTAAAAGCTACTAAATATTGTTTAGTAGATAAGCAACTGTATTGGAAGGATCCAAGAGGTGTTCTGCTTAGATGTTTAGACAAATCAGAAATTGAGTAAGTAATTTCAGACTCACATGAAGGAGGTTGTGGGGGACACAAATACTGGAAGGCTACTGCATATAAAATTCTAAGGTCTGGATATTATTGGCCTTCACTTTTTTCAGATGTGTATCAATAGGTTAGAGCTTGTGTTCCTTGTCAAAAGTTTGCTGGTAAACAAAAGCTCGTGTCTTTACCATTGAAACCCATTGTATTCAATGCCCCTTTTCAGCAATGGGGTTTAGACTTCATAGGTGAAATAAACCTTGCATCTTCAGGACATCATAGATGGATACTAACAGCTACAATTTTTTCACTAAATGGGTAGAATCCATTCCAACTAGAAATGCCACTGACAAGGTGATAATCAGTTTATTCAGGAAAATATCTTTACCAGGTTTGGCTATCCAAAGAAGTTACTAACCGATATTGCCAAAGCCTTTAAATCTAAAGCTATGGTTGCATTTTATGAACAAAATGGGACTGTCCAAAAGCATTCAACGCATTACTATCCTCAAGGGAATGGGTTGGTGGTATCATTAGAGGAAATTTCAACTCAAAATGGGCCTCCTCAGAAAAATAATAAAATAATAGTTAAAATAATAAAATAATATTTATTAAATTTGGAGGAAGAAAAGAAAAACTTATTTTTTTTATGTATTTTCGACATATCTCCCTATTATTTTACTCAAATTTCGATCAAGAGAGATCCTTCGATGAGAAATTAAATTCCACATCCAACGACGACCCACTCGGCATACTTTTGACGGACCCTACTACCCAAAAACCAAGAAATACATGAAAAAACGTGATGATGATGTCATCATCACATTTTTTCAAGTATTTCTTGTTTTTGGGGTAGCGGGGTCCGTCAAAAGCATGCCAATTGGGTGCTCATTTGATGCGTAATTTAATTTCGCATCCAAGGAGCTCTCCCGATTGAAATTTGAGTAAAAACACAGGGAAATATGTCGAAATACGAACAAAAAAAGTAGTTTTTTTTTTATGATACCTATCCCCAAATTTATATTAAAAAATTGTTTAATACCTATACGGTATTTCAAATTTAAAGTAATTTAATTTGCTGACACATGATAACATGGAATTTGAATTAAGGTTAAAAGGCCCATTTTGAGTTGAAATTTCCTCTAATGCCAGCAATAAAAATCTTGTTCAAAGCATTAAGAAGTTGTTGATTCAAAACAAAAGGTCCTGGGATTCCATGTTAAAATATGCACTTTGGGTAGACATGATAACAACTAAGAAATCAATTGGAACTTCTCCCTTTCAATTGGTATATGGCACTGAGGTGGTTTTTGTAGTTCAGTTAGGTATTCCAGTTAAGAAATTCTTCTAAGATAGTCTAGAAGAACCAAGTAATATTCAAAGAAGAGTTTATGCACTGATTGAATTAAAACAGGAGTGTGAAGATGTGGAGGAAAAAGCTCAAATACATAGAAGGAATATTAGAAAAGGTTTGATAATAGGATAAAAGAAAATACTTTTTCTATGGAGATATGGTACTGAGGTGGGATGCTAGAAAGGAACAGAAAGGTAAGCATGGTAAATTTGATAGTTTGTGGTTTGGTCCTTTCATATTTTTGAAGATCCTAGAGAACAACACCTTCATATTGCAGACCTTGGAAGGTGAGGAATTACCCAATCCAGTAAATGGACGGTTCCTCAAACACTTTTACAGCTATTGAAGGTAAGAAACTTGTCATTTCATTGTATATAATGGTGTCACAGTGATAGAATAAAGACTCCATATCCCAATGGATGTTTTGTAGAGTAGAAGACAGGTTAGGTTCAGTTTAATGCCAGAAACCACTGGTCTACAAGTTCTTGAAACCTCACAAGGAGGACTTCATCCCGCAGCAGGAGCCAGATGTTATAGCTAGTTTTTGTTTCTAGATCACATGTTTTTTCTAAAGCATTGCTTTTCATATTTATTTTAATTTTGAGTTTGATTTTGGGGTATTAGAATCATAAACATATTTTTATCTTGATTTCATGTCATTTCTTTTTAGAATTTACTTTATTTTGTTGATTTTATAGTTTTAATGGGTTTATTAGCTGTATATTTTTCTGAAAAGTCAAAAAAATATGTCATAAGGTTTGATCTAAGTTGAATTATATTGCTTAACCCTTGGTTTTGGATCCATTTGTCAAAAATAAATGTTAGACAGATTCCTGTAGCGCAAAGGCGAGGGAGCGTGAACTAGAGCGCTACAAGAAAATCAGAGCACGTTTAAAATTATAATATCAGCTCGTTGGTGTTCAAAATCGCAAATGATGGAGTTTTTAGATGTGTAAAAACAGAATGATACTTGTAAAGATCTTATAATCATTATGACAAGTGTGGGCTATATGGTAAGTATTATGCAGGTAAATCGCAACTGTCCTAAATCTCGAAGAGTGGAATTGCTTAAGGATTTATGATAGTGCATCCACGAAGTTTGTTCAGAGATGATGGCTAATTTAATGGGCATGTGAGAAGCTGAGAACATCGTGGCTTCACCCTTTTCTTTTCTACGTTTGACAAAATCATTAAATAACCTGGGTGTAATTGTGGCTGTCGAAGATGGAACTATGGAGAATTTTCTGATGTGAATGAGGACAGGAGAGCGTATTTCCAGCATTACAAATCATTATGGAGATAGTGAGATACTGTCGAGATAGTTTAACTATTTTATGAAGGAAAGATACAGTTAGGGTTTAGTACAAAGAAATGAAGAGGAGTGGCAAGACCAATAGGGTCAAGCCTTCTGATATGGCCTGGGCTAAAAGCTTTCCATGATGTGAAAAATTATTCCAGAAAGTTGGCTGGTATAATTACTTCGAAAGAATTGATGGTTATCATTCTGAAGTATCATATAAATTTTCCCAAGGTTTAGAGAAGGATACAATTCTGTTCAATACCCTTAAAAGTGAATTAATAAGAGAGTTGATAGCTGAAGCAACAACAATTGCAGATGAGGGTGAATTTTGGTTTAAGAAGCTGCCATTTACCTTTAATTTAGAGGATTTCCTATTTCTTGATGTTGTAGTAGATTGGGGCAAGGGTGTGCATATACAGAATTTCAAGCATGAATGGAGGGAGCCTATTAAGATTGTATAGAGTTATATAACTTGTGAAGGTATATTTGCTTCTATTTTAAGTATCACATCAGATTTCTACAACATCTAAGTCAGGAGTCAAAGATGAATCTCCCCTTTTTCTTCCTAAAAATCCTGCAGAAGATGTCAAGTAGGGTAAATGGACATGAATATCATACTAAACAGTCTATCTTCCACCATGTATTAATTAAGTTGATCATTAGTACTGTGCTTCAAAGAAAAGGTAAGACTTGGGATTATTTTTTGTTCTGGTCAAGGTTTCAAAGTGAAAAGGAGGACCAGTTAAAAAAGAGACAAATGAATAAATCACACAGCCTAGTTAAAAAATTGAAGAAGGAGGTCATTATTGAAGCAGTAGAAGATACTACTCAAGTGGAATCTTCAGTACATAAACTTCAAGAACCTGTAGGTGGAGGGAAAAAGAATATTGATGAATATAACCAGTTGGAAATTTTTGAAGATGTGGAACTTGGTAAGAATGTCAATGATATACAAGACGACATGGCATATTTTTCTGTCCCAACCAATATTGAAGTGGATAACATACAGAATCTCAGTACAAAAACTAAAGGAAAGTCAAGGGTTGAAGTAAAAAGTTAAGGTGTATTGATTTCAAGTCTAAATTTTTATGGCAAGTCTTATGCTATGATAGGTGAGTCAAATTGGAGACCTAAAACAAGACTAAAGAACAAGTTAAGACTGAATATGAAAAGGCTTTTGAATCCAAAATTGGCTAAGGAGAAGATTACTGTGATAGATTCAGATTCTTCATCTCAAGAAAATTTAAAAGAAGATGAAGACCTATTTGAGAAAGTAGATAATAAAAGAGAAGATTCAGTGATTGAGAAGCCTTCTCCAGTGAAAGACACAGTTAAAGAACAGTCCAAAGATTTCAGTTTTAAAGAAGCTAAATCTAAAAAGGTTCCTGAAGCAGAAACAGAGTAGCATGAAGAGGATGATGAGGAAATTTTCAGGAAATTAAATATCCCTTGGTTATCTGAGGAAGTTTCTTCTTTCCAAGAAGGAAATTTCATAGACTCGGAGAATGAAAATCTTTAGAAGAGAGTTTAAAAGTACAAGCATCAAATTTATTTTCTAAATGAAACAAATGAAGGTTTGGTCATGGCAAACAGGAGGTTAAGAGAAGATCTTGAAGAGATTAACACTCATTATCAGGAGTTGATTGTGATTTCAAAAGAAGCATTAAAAAGGAAGAGGTAGACACAGAAAATTTGAAGAATTAAATCAGAAAATCCAAGATTTAACTCAGCAGAATCAAGAACTGTCAACGAGGGTTGAAGACTTAGAGGTTGAGCAGCAAAGAACCAGAAGAAAATCACAGGCTCTAGAAGGAATATCACTTCTGGATGAAGCAGCCAAAGATCTTCAAAAGATCATTTCTGATAGGTGTCATTTAGTCAATTTTTGTAAAAGATTAATAGTATATTTTATAAAGCAATCATTTTGTAGTAGTTTCTAGAAGTTAGTTATGTAGTTAGATAACTGTTTTTTGCAGTCTGAGGACTTGACCTAAAGTTAGTTAGGAAATTAAGAAAATGTTTTTGAGATGTAACAAGTATAAAAGAAAGGAAGGAAATAGTAGGTGGGTTCAAGTTTTTTGCAAGGGAAGGCTCAAAAGCTACTATGTCAAGCCAAGATCCAAAATCTTATTTAATTTTCATGACTGATTATGATATATATGACTGATAAGACCATATTATTTTCATTTTCTAGTTTCATTTATGATTTGTTAAATCACTCAATGTGCGATTTCATTTCCTGTACTCTAATGTCTTATTCATGAAGTGCTTGTAGGTTGTGGGTGAAACTCAGTTAGTTTTCTCTGTGTTTTCTGGTTTATTTGTTATATATTGTTCATCTCAGTCTCTAATTTTTATATGATTTAGTACATGTTTTAACTTGTTTCATGTTACCCTCTTTTTTATGAAAATTTCAGACCAAAAAAAAATACAAAAAGACATTTTTACTTTGTTTCAGTTTAAAGATTGTGTTGGCTTGTTCATCTTGTAGTTTGGATCAATTTCTGCCACTAACAAAATGAAAACTAAATTCGAATGGATCCAGAAAGGTAGTTTTGTTCAAAGCAAAAAGAAATCCTAAAACTAGAAAAATGAATGCATAAATACAATTGACCCTTCAGACAAAGAAGAGGTAAACTTCGTAACAATACTAAAGAAAGGAAAGGATAAGTACCAAGGAAAACTACCTTTTAAGTGTTTTAAATGTGGAAGAATTGGACATTCGTCTTCCAAATGCACATATGAATAAAATCAAGAACCAAAATACAAGAATCAACAGAAAAAGTATCAGGAAAAAAAAATCTTGTACATCTAAGAAAACAACTCTTTAGACGTAGAATAAAGTGACAATCCAAGAGATGTATTCAAGTATGGCTCTAATTCAGGATGAGAATGCATTAGAAGGGAAATATTCAACCAAAATAGCTCTTGCAAGCATATCTAAAGTAGAGAAGGAATGGACATATAACGAAATTTATCTACCATATCCAAAATATGCGGAAAAGAAAAATTCAAGAGGCTCGAAAGAACTTATCAAGATAGAAACATTTGTTAATAACAAAAAATCTATGGAGGAAGTCACATGATTTGCGTCAAATCCTGATAAATCCTATGTCTCTAAAGAAAGTCCAAAGTATGAAGATGAATATAGTCTTGGTGTAGATTAGGAAGGTGAATTAATCAGTGCTCTAGATGAATTGAAGAAGTCAAGGAAAGAAAATAAAGTGCTAAAGGAGCGACAAGAAGCAATAGAAAAAATAATCAATCAGAATAGAGTTATGCATGAAGATTTGAAGTATCAGTTGAAAATCAAGGAAGAAATAATTTCATTGCAAAAATGAAAAATAAATTAATTTTAAGAAAACCAATATGCACTTGAAAGGTCCTAGAGGGAGTAAAAAATGCTAAATAAATTGTTGTAAAAACAAATTGAGGTAAAAGAATCAGATCCAATTCAAGGAAAGGTTTAAGTAAGTATTGACGTAGAAACTCAACACAAGCTCAACAATAGCTCAATTATCTTGGAGGAAATACTAAGTCATCAACGGTCTCCAAATGATAAGATAGGTATTGGATTTGTGGAAGTTGGTAGAGACATCTATGACAAAGAACCCATTCCATTGGAACACTTTTCACAAAAATCTTGAACTGCCCTCAAGGAATGAAATAACCAGGTATGTGAAAGATCCTAAACACAACAATATGATCAAATCTTGGAGATGAAACTTTGTCAGACATATAGCAAGGTATTATCACTCTATAAAATGCTATGTGTGTGATAAGTATGGACAGAAGTCATCCAAATGTTATTTGAAAATGTAACCATGAAAATCAAGTTGGCATAGAATTATTGAAAATTTTCTAACTCAAAGGAAAAGAACATATGTGCATCAGAAGCATGACTAAAGTGCGCAAAATGAAAATACCAAGAAGATATGAATGAGAAGGGCTTCTTAGGAACATGTAAAAGATGAAAACAACAATTGTGGAGTATCAACAACAAACAATTGCTGCTCACACTAATCCAAAAGGATTATGCAAAATCCTTGAGTCCAAAACATGTACATTCAAATACTCAACGATAGACATAATAAGTAAATGTTCCTTAATATTTATTTAAAGAATTGTTGTATGTTATTATTATCAACTATGCATAAAACAATATAAATCAAATATACAAGTGACACACCATGATTGCACAAAAAGGAAACTGCATGTATTATATTCAAAATTATGGTTACAAAATTGTGGAGCTTCAAAGATCATATTACATCAGGCCACTATTGGTTGCAAAAATAGAAAATTGAAGCAAACCTGAAGACGAATGAAGTTGAATCATAGATGTAGTTCAAGGTTGAAATCTTCGAAAAAAATGGAATAAAAAGGTGAAAGTTGCAGACTTAAGTCCATTGAATCCGGCTCTACAGGTTCATGTGAATAAGGAGAAGGTTCTGTGTTGAAGATGATGAATTTTGTTCAACCCCAGAATTAATCAAAAGGTCAAACATGTGTTGTTGTTATTGTTACAAAAATTACACTCGCCTACTAAAATCGGACAACGTCTCAGAAGTAGTTCGGTTGAAACAATATTGTTCACACCAAGGCAAGAAATTAGACTTCGTCACTTGATTCTTCCAAATTCCAATGTCCATCCGCAACCATCCAAGATCTACTTGCTAAGAGTGAAGGATTGTGTGAATAATGTCAAGAGAATTGTCTATACATTGGAAATGGGCCATTATGGTGAGGAATGTATACAGAATGAAGAACCAAGACACAAATGAAAAGATGATGTTGACATAATAAAAATAAGGGTGGTGAATAGAATGAGAAATACTACAAATTTATAGAACAAGAAAGAAGTTGATCACACGCTTGAACATAAATTGAAGGGACGTTGAATACGGAGAATTCATGCATTGTACAACCCAAGGTAGAACTCGTTGAGTTAAAATTTAATGCACGAGACAAAAGGTGGTCTAGAAGAATGATGTTGGAGTAAAATTGACACTACGAACACACCATGTGGACAACAAATTGGGCACATTAACTGGTTCAAGCATGTGAATTTGGAAATATGTGTGAATTTATTGCATGAAATGAAACACCTCTTATATATAGTCCAAGAAAAGACAACTTGCAGAACACATTAAATCAAACAAGACAAAGGAATTTTTTTCACTACATTTGATGCAGAAATGAAGTATCTACGACCTGGAAAGCACAAATCCAGGGGGAGATAGAAATGTAAAATTTCCCTATTCCATTGATGTCTAAGGGTGAGAGAATCCAACAAAAGGTGAGCAGGAGAGAAGTTGAATGAAGGACAACATGAGTGAAGTTAGAAATGAAGAAGATCCCAATGAAAGGGGGAGCATTGATAGGGGTTGCCTAATTGTGTTGACATCAATGAAAAATGGGGATATTGTTGGATATATGTTGTCATTGATGTCAAAGATCAAAGATGGACAAGAACATTTGAACACATGATGTCAAAGATCAAATATGAACAAGTTGAACACTTGATGTCAACTATCAAAGATGAACAAGTTGAATATATGATGTCATGGATAGAAGATGGACAAGGTGTATCAAAGGTGTCAAAATATCAAATATGGACCAAGAGTCAAAAACCAAGAATTCAAAGGACCATCATGACATTGGTCGCATTTGTGCACATATTCATGTACATAAAAGAATAATTGTAAATAACCATAAGTATGAGACTTGTAAATTGAGAAAATTGTGTGTGCAAAAGTACCACAAGTGTATTGGAATTTGTGTGTCTTAAACCACTAAGATGAATTGCAAAAGTGGCACACTGACGCAAATATTAACTTTTCAGAGATGCAATCTATTGGGATGATATCCGAAGTAACAGACTTCACCAAGTGGACACATCTCTTGGGTCAAGAAGATTATAAATAAGTAAGAGATGGATGTGGTGAAGTAATCTTATAGCAATGAAGATATAATTGTTTGACAAGATTCAAAGTTTTTTTTGGGGGGGTATCAATGGCTTGTTGATCATAAATGAATATATTTTTTGAGCAGAGCAACAGTACGAGATGAGAAGCACTGGATGATAGGATACCCAAAGTATGTATGTGTGAGCAGCAAGTATAACTGTGTTGAGGGTCTTTTGTAAACATAGATGTACATTAGTTGAGAAGACACATATCACAATTATCTTCGCACATTGTATTTTGAATAATGGTCTAACTTAGATGCATATCATAGTTTGTTTGTATTTTGGGAAACTGTCTAACACAAATACAAATATGCAGATCAAGGATTGCAACAATTGTGTACTTTGAAGAGGAAGACACATCATAATTGTTTTGGGAAACTGACTGATGCATATACATAGACGTGGATCAAAATAATTCAGCAGTTGTGGAATTTGAAGGTAGTATATTTCTCTATTTCCATAACATTTCATATCAAGGAGGCGGGACGGGGAAAGGAAGAATGGGATAAAACATCCTTCCAATGGGTGCTGGAGAACGATCGTGGTGCAAAAACAACCTTTCTGTGGGTACAAATAAAATTAAGGACATCATAATCAATTATAATGAAGAGTGTTGAGGTTGTTTTCCAAAAGGTTTGGAAATACTTCCAACTTTCGATTTTTTTTTATCATGGTGCAAATGCATCCCACAAATTCCACATGGTGATGATCCTAGGTTTTGGCACCTAAGATACCACCTCAAGTGTGGATAAGTAGTTTATCCTAGAATGGTTAAGCATCGCCTCTATAAAGAGATGGGTGGCTCAATGTAGAGACCATAAACAACATATGTTTCCTTGGGCACTGCACCTTCTTATATAGGTTATTCACACTTGGTATAGCATAATTTAAACTCCCCCAAAATACAACAACTATTGTTTCATGTAAAAATATTGAGGGGCATTATTTGGATGCCTAGCCCAACAATCCTCATTTAGGATATAATTTGTTTTGTGAACCATTTATAAATTATTAAGTTGTTGATAGATTTTAAAAAGGAATATTTAAATTAAGGTGTGATAAGGGAGGTTTTCCAAACCTATTAGTTTTTTTTATACATCATGATTGCTTTATGGGTGGCAGATGAAAATAATACTCAAATGAGAGGCATATTTAGGTCCCTTTGTTGTGTGCTTCAAGTGGTAAAGACATGTGTGAGTGAATGCTTCCAATAGAGTTGCAATTGATTTGGAATCAAATGATAGAGAAGAGATGTGGACACATATGAGTTCTTACCTTTTCTAAATTATTCTTCCAAGTATGATTGGATTATTGCAAAAAATACTTTAAAAAAATGTGCAAAGGGAGGTATTTCACTCTCTTAGTCCTTTATGATTCACCAATATTGCTTTATGGGTGAAGGTAAATATCATACTAGGATTTGAGGAGAGAATTCAGGTCCATCATTTGTGTGAAGAGTGGACTAATCTAAATTTGTTTTGTAAAAGAGATATCAAAGTGACAAGTGTTTAAACTAATTCAAGTTTATCCAAAATTACAAGTCTAATAATTCATTTTCCCTTTGGAGGCGATGAAGAAATTTTTAATATACCTCGGGGTAGGCTAGAAGCTTGTTGGTAACTTTAAAGCCAAAATCCTAGAAAAGAAGTTTGCAAAATGATTTAAACTATATGTTCAAAAATTTAATTTTATTGTAGTCGAGCAACTACACATGCTGCAGGTTACAAATCACACATTGAAACATTGTGTGACTTAATATCTAGATAGGTTGAGCAATCATATGGGAATAAATTTAAAATGGTTGCATAGAAATATAGTGTTACAAATCAATTGTTAAGGGCTAGTAGTAATATGGTTGTTGAATATAAATATGCATGATCTATCTTGGAACAAAGGCTTGGTACTGCATGGTTAGAAAGATAGAAAGAAAATGACCTTCAAAATGTAAAACACACTGGTTAGGGGGGTGATTATAAAGGTAGATATATTATAACAAATACCAAGTTAACAAAAATCAAGTAGAAAACCTATAGATGAGAAAATGAGTAAAAACACAAAATGGATTCGTCAATTTTGTTGTGGGAAAAATGGCATAAATAACACTGGGGTCACCACCTACTGGGGATCCCCAAACCACACCTTGACCTACCTATTTCTCTTAGGGAAATGCCTCCTATTTATGGTGACAAAAATATTGATCTAACCCAGCATCAAATCTTGCAACAACTAGTGTAGATTGGTTGGAGGAGAGGCATGTCCCATATCTACAACCAACAAACAAAATCGCACAATGAGTATCTGAAATATACATACAATAAATAAAATATACATGAATTAACAAAATGAAATTAAATTATGAACTTGTTATAATACAATAGTTACTCACCCATGTCTCCCCACCCATCACCAGAAACAAGAGACAGGATAACTATGTATCCTCGAAAGTATTCTCATTTTCAGGGGTAGCACTCCACAAGCCCCCTCCTCTACCTCCACACTACTAGGTAATTCAAGGTGAACACCTATCCCACCTCACCACCACTAGTACAAGAACTGGCATACTTCCCCAAAATACCATACAAGGATACCTCGTCCCTCGAATAGGTACAATAATCAATGGTATCAAGGAATGGTACCGCTCAAAGAAAATGAGCACAAGATCGACCCCTAGAAAAATTGGTTTTTCCCATTAATACAACATTTGTTAACCAAGTTTTCATGCCAAGAAACAACATGTGTTCCCTTGCAACCTATAACACATTGAACAACACCTTCTCCACTAGGAGAAGCTGGCCTCCAGAAATCTAGTGGCTTTCATCCTCACCCAACATGTGAACTATAATAATAGACACTACCCTCGCAGTCAGGTCAACAATATATGACATAAGGATTCTTCCATCCTTATTGGAATTGGTGTTTCCCCGATAGTATTGGGAAACAAACTGATTCTGGGTCCACTGTCGACTTAGATATGGAAGTGTCAAAACCCCAAATTTTCATAAAAAATTAAAATTCTGAGATAACATAAAATGTTGAATATGCGGCTTACTAACAGCTAATGGTTAGTGGAAAATGAAACAATCCAATGATTAGTATTACACATTTTCGAATTATGTTAACTAAAGCAACTTCTTTTTCATAACGTAAATAAAATTTACTTACATACTGTTTTCTTTTAGTTTACTAATGAGTCTACTTTATGGCAAGTAGGTGGAATCTAACTTTGAATCCTGGGCTTACTTAGCATTTATGCTAATGCAGATAGATTGCTGGTTCTTACAGGTTCATAGGTACGATCGAACAAGTAGACGTTTTAAATTCATAAAGTATCAAGAAGTGTTTATGTTTGCAAAATAATATGCTAGTAAAATAAGATGATAATTTTCAAGCAACTTCAATGAGGTAAAGTACTTTATCTTCTCCAATTTTTCTTGTAAGAAAGGTTCAGATAAACAAGTCCTTTCTTTATCAAGCTTAGTGACACTAAAGATACTTACTGTGAACTCTAAACTCGTAATCTTTGTCGTATATTCATTTCTATTTTAACATGCTTAACTTGCAATGTTACACTTATTCGTACTATTTGTTTTTATACATGGAAGAGATTCTATCAATACTGATGGTAAATATTCTCAAAAGAATATATGATTCGATTTTATTTTTAACCTACTAGTTATGGAAAATAGCAACATGTTACTTGTATGTACAAACCAGTTGCTCACTAACAAGTTATCAGCTTCCTCTTCAACGACGTACTGCATGTACTATTGTAACCACATACATTATCGTAATATTTACTAAAGTACCAAACTAATCGTTATTTACATTATGTGGGGAAACTTACTTCCTATAAAACTCCTTGATATTATATGCTTGATTATTGTAAAATAATTGCATCGTTTCACATGGAATATTGTTTGCCCTTACTTCCTAAATCTAAGTCAATCAGTGTCGTTCCAGTGATTATAGGCTTGAGTAAGGTTATTCCATTGTAATTTTATTATTACCATAATGCCTCTCTTACATTAAGTTTATGTCTATAGTGGCTATTATGGTAGGTATTTCTACTATGATCAAATTCTACCCTATGCTAAGTACAGGTTATCTTGATCAATCATAGACTATCTTGTCCAGTATAAACAATTATGGTAAATTACGAGTATTGACAAATCGAGAAGCAACTAGAGTCTATGAAAGTTTAAACCAAAGTCGGACTATGTAAAAGTCATGTTTATAAACTTTTACTATGCTGTTCAACTCCATAAATTATAACCATCCAATTTGTTGGTTTATAAGTGATAAGTTTGGATTATAAAACATGCTTACTTAACATTGTCTTGCAATTATATAAATCTACTTGTAGATAGAGAGGTTCTAAGCAAAATCAACTTTGGGATATCCAAAAGATTAAGTGGTTACCACCTTTCACTAGGTCAACGTTAACATATTATTGTTTTACCCAAACGCCCAAAATCGAGCTATCAAACATTATGATAAAGATTATATATGATTAACGATGTGATATGTATATGCATATATCATAGTCCATGCAATGTTTGATAAAAATCATTGTTTTAATAATGGGGATGATCGCACTGTAGGTAGACTTTGGAATCGACCCTTGCATAGTTGGAAATATTTGAGGGCACGTGGTCACCTCCTATCCAAGTATTGGTGATATAAAACTCTTGTAACCCTAATCGCTTGTCATTCTCCCTCCTAGGTTCACGCTTTCTTTCGGGCTGCTCTGCAAGGTTTCATGGTGGCCGTGAGTGTTCTTCCTGTTCTAGCTTACTCCAAAACTTGGGTTTAACGTTGCTATAGTCTTTAGTGTTCAGTCTTTCTGCCACTCTTTCTTAGCTGTGGGTGTTAATATGCAATATTTTACTGGTTTTATTTGCACTTGGCTTGCGGCCTATCCGTAGCTCCATCTTTCCTTCCCCATGGCATGTCATTGCTGTGAGAAGCTAAGGCTTCAATGCTGTTGGCTGTGCTCTTGTCGATGTCGTAGGGTTTGGAGGTTTTGTAAGTGCATTTTGCAGTCGGTGACAATCTCTTCGCTAGACTGTTCGATACTCTTTATTAAAGGTAAATGTTTGGTTTTCTTTCCAGAATAGAAGACTCACATTGAAAATCACTTTTACATTTAGGTTTTTCAATAGTAAAAGAGTTTTAAAATTTAATGCACAATATTGTGCTCTCTTTGCGGGAACTTGAGACTATTCTTGCAACCTGTGATGAAGATAATGTTGGCTATCTTCGAAGGCTCGTGGATTCAATCCGATAATCCCTGGCTTCAATGAATGGGTTCTTACCCTGCTTGTAACAGCATTGTCGATGGTGAAACCTCGAGCTTGGAAGCTTGTCCAGTTTCGCCATTAGATAAATTGTTTTCTTGTTTTTAAAAGCTGTTGGTTCTATTTTGTTTACAAACCCTCGCTTTGTCATTGGGTAGTCCCAATCGTGAGCTGGGTGTTGTAATTAGTTTAAATTTCTGGCCTTACGGCCTGTCAATGTAATACATTGGTTTTTTTTCTCGAAATCAATTTCATTTTGTAGTGATACTGTATATTTTGACTCTGTGTATATTAGGGTTTTACCCTAATCGACTGTTAATGAATATTATTATTGTCTAATGTATTTTGCAATAGATTATTGTTAATATTTAAGATTGTAACCCAGTCATATTGTGTAGTTTATAATATTTACTAATTTGTTTGGGAAATACAAGCTAGGGTTTTCCCAAATGAAACCCTTGTCTAAATTATTTTTTCAATTCATTTTTTAAATAGGTTCTGTTACTTATTAATTTTGGTTAAATTTTCATTACAGGTGTGTTGTGACAATTTAACTTGTAACATTTCATTTGTCTTTAAAAAGGACAGTAAACAATCTATAGTAGTTGAATTGTTTACTGATCTAATTATCCAGATAATTGGATTTTAGTTTAATTGTTTTTATTTATTTATAATGATTAGATAAATTGTTTTACGGTTTTGACCCTGTAGTTTTACCTTCCCAGGTGTAAGCCTGTTTGATAATTATAAAACAATTTTTATATAAATAGATATTTATTTTTATATTATATTAGATATTAATCATATTCTCAGTGTTTTTATTTACTAAACTGACAGATAGAATTTATTCAGAGTTCTTTGCAAAGATAAGCATAGATTCTGTTACTTAATTTGCTCTTTATAAGTTAAGTACTTTTAATATAACCCTATTTAGTTTATAGTAATTATTAGTCTTAAATGAATTGATATTATTAGAAAATAAACTATATGATTAGTGGTTATTCTTTACTGAACTGAATGTTAACATTGTAACTTGACTGTGATTTTTCTGCTGCATTTCATTCAGTTACTAAGTGAACACAAAGAAATATAAACCTATCATACATAGTTTCACCTCCATAATATTTTAACTTGAATAAAAATTAATCTATTGTCTGTAAATACACAATCTTATCTACTAAGATATTTTCTTATCATCTTAATCCTTCTACTTGTACTAGATTACTGCTATTTCTTTTCCAATATATATTTACATAAATAAGCTTGTTTAAAACAATAAACATAGATAACCAGATTATTATTCTTTTTAATAATAACCTACATACTGAAATAAATTACTCTGCTAACTACAAAATGCAAAACCAAATCTATTCTATTCAGTCTCTTAACATTTTCTTTCATCTACTGTAAATACTCTATCTATGCTGGAGTACGGCCTGGTCCTTCCAGGTGTGGAAAAACACAGACTAGAATTATTTTCCATTCTAACACATTACTTTTCAAATTCATTTCTTCAATAATCTAAAAGATTACTAAATTCTAACATTTTACAACTGAATATTTAACATTCATTTAACAGTCAGCTTCAAATTTATCTATCTAACACAGTAAAACAAAATAATGTAGAACCTGATTAGGATAGAGAACAACAGCGTTAGGAGGCCGTTCCTCCCTACCAAACTCCTGGAGAGCACTCAAACAACACTTCCCCAGGACCCCCGAGTCTTTTACTGGTCTTCTTGACTGAGAACTGGTGGAGCATGCAAATAGTAGACTGGTCCAATAACTCAGTAAAATACCCTGCACTTAGTACTAAGATCTTTCAGCTTAAAAGCTGCACTAGATCACTCAACAGTTATCCCCTCAAACACTTTCCACAATTCCCTTCCATTGAATTTCTCTGAAGTACATTTACCTGAATGATCACTTCTCTAGAATGAGCAGCCTTAGCTCTCTTCAATGGGCATTTTTATAAAGATTGCCTAGGTCTTTTGGGTCAGTTTTCATTAATTGAGCCACCTTCTTGATTCCACTTTATTGGGGAATCATGACCCCAAATGTAGGAAGGTTGCCACCTGCAACAGTTGGAAGTGTTTGAGGATGCTGCCACATGTATGTTTTCTCTCCACCCAATCTCCTCCACCAATTTGACCAATAAACACTCTTTTAACAGCTCTCCTAAGTTGTTGTCTCCTCCTTTATTTATTTATAGTAAAAATATTCATAATTACATTAAATATCCTTGACTCTGCTGAGTCATCATTACAACTTAGCATAAAATTTAACATATTGTCCTCAAATAAAATCAAATAATATTATATTTTTTTTGCAAAAATTAGCTCTCCTAAGCTGTTGTTTGCTCCTTTATTTATTTATAATAAAAATATTTAGAATTACATTAAATATCCTTGACTCTGCTGAGTCATCAATTACAACTTAGCATAAAATTTAACATATTGTCCTCAAATAAAATCAAATAATATTATATTGTTTTTGTAAAAATTGGGGCATGTGATAAGAAGGGTCTCCTATCAGATCCCCCAAATCGGTAATCTAGTTAGAAAAAATATATCAAAAAGGTTGAGAGTAACCCTCTCATTTCCCACTACAAAACAACCAAGTTGAGGGCTACACAAACCTATCAACTCCCACATGACATGATCACTCGACCTCATCATGGGATACTCCCAATATTTCAGTATCCCTACCTCATGTAAACACTACTAATCGTAGGGATATCAAGCCAACAAATATTGAAAGGCATTGAAGTGGCACTCATACCACTTAATGGCTATATCTTAGTAGGGCCTACAAAACCAACCAAGAAAAAAGGTGAGTAAGTCCTCAAAAAATTAAATCATGATGGTAAAACAACAACAAAAATATCAACCACGTGATTTTTTCCAAGAAATCAACACAACTATGCGACATATAAAACATAACCCCTATGTAATACCCCCATTTTGACCCTTAGAATGCATTGGCTTTATATGTGAATATTGTGTATATGTGATGTATGAGTCCTAGTGTGGAGCTTTTTGAGACTTGATTTTTTATGTTTTGAGGTTTCAAACAAAATTTCAAAAAGACTTGGATGTATATAACAAAAGAGAAGGAAGGAATTTTCCCTAGCAAAATAGAGACTATGTGACCATGTGATATGACTAGAGTGGAGGCAAAAAGGCGCTAATGGATGAAAAAGAGGAAGATGCACGTGGCATGGGGCACATATATAAGGTCGAAAAAAAAATAAAAAAAAATAAACAACGAAGATTAAGTTGGAAAATATAAGCGGCTGGTAGTTGATCTGGAGCATGGAGTTGCGCAAAGGATAAGAGAATGGAGTGGTAGCAAATTCTAAATTGCTTTCCACGTGGATATTTATAATGAGGTCCGTTGAGGAAAGCAGTGAGGAATAAACCGTTTCTAAAGGTTCCTAAAACCAGGTTTTATATGTGGTATAAAGGACTGTTGGCTAGTCAAAAGGGTTATTTTGTCTTGACGCAGTGGAAAAGGTGGGACGTTGATAGCGCACCGATCTCCATTTTTGGTCACGATTCGAAGGTCAATTTTTTGTCATTATCCACTCACCAGGTATCTCTAAGACCTTGTTTCTTATTGTGTTTTTTGTTATGGAGAAGGCTCATGATTCAATTATCCTCTATAAACTTTTGGATAGTAAGGAAGAGGTCATAGTCAACAGAGAAGGGAATATTTTTGACCTAGTTCTGTCTATATGTAGTATCTCTCCATCCAAGGAATGGTTATGGGAGTTTAAAACACAAGGGAATGATGTTTTAAATGTTGTTGGTTCTTTCTTGTATCATTTTTCAATTGAGAAGACCCTACGTTTCCTTGAATTTGTGGAATGGTGCGTCAATAATTACTCTCTGACTAAAAGAGTAATTATGAATAGTAACACTACCATAATTCTCTAGCAGATTAATGCAATAGTTTTTTGTGAAGTATTGAATGTACCTGAGAATTTTTCAAAAAAACCTAATATTATATGTGAGGAAGCTATGGTTCAGTTGTATAAAGGGTGTAAACCCAAATATAGAAATGTAATCTTATCAAAGATTTTGAAAACCGACCAATCAATGGAAAACCTTTATTTGCCCTCGAATGTCATCTTTTTCCAAGAAGTTCAATTAGTATTTTATATATTAAGTCAAATATTGGGGTATGATAATGATAAGTCTGTAATTGAAGTTATGTTGGGTTTCTTGTTAAAAATAAGTTCACCTGCTCCATAGTCGAACCGAATGTGTTGTCTTGGTTTAGATTAGTTCTTAGCTAGTGCAATTCATTCTCAGTTGGCATATTTTCCTAAGTTGAGGAATTTTAGGTACGAGTCATATTTCTTGAACATGCTTATATTCTCTAATGTGTCTGAGTTACATTTCATCGGTATGATTTTTTCTCCTGGGCTTCCCAGACAAATAATTTTTTTTGAGTTTGTCAACAAAATAATGACATAAGTATATAGAATCATCTTTGATACAAAATTTCCTAGAGTTCTGGAAGAGATGAAGAACACCTTGCAGTCTTAAGCGGAGAGTTGTACAGGGGATTGGTTTTTGTACAAAGAGTTTAATGTTATTTGTGTGTACAGTTTCAATGGAGCAGCCTACAAGTTGCCTACTTTTTTGGCTTCAAGTATTTTTGCACTTGAATTCATTAGACAAAGATTATGTTCATAGGAAGAAAATTTTGGCACCTTTCAGAAATATTCAGATGTAAAGTTTCCTAAGAGAAAAGTTGCATTATCTATAGTTGAGAAATTGTTGGAAATTATGGATTTCCAAAAAATGGAAAGACTGAATTACAATCAAAGTCAAATTATATTTCAGAGAAGCAAACAAAACAAGAAAAAATCCTTTTGAGACCAAATGATAGAAGGAATGGATAAATTTTTCAATTTGTTATGTTTCAAACTTGATCATGAAGAGATTAAAGAAGAGATAGTGGAGATTAATGTGGAGAGAAGAGAGGAATTGGCCTTGATAGTTCAGACGCCTTACAATTCTATTTCATGGAATAAGAGAACCATTTCATAGATTGATATATAATGGAGGTTGACGATGAAAATTAAAATAAAAGAATGAAGACACAGTTTGAAGGGGAAATAGTTATACAAGATTAACAGAATTTGGATGATTCAAGGAAAAACTTTCTTTTACAACAACAACCTGTACAGATACAAAAATATTCTTTTGTTGGTGAAGATAGCATAGAGTTAGACTCTAAATACAAATCAAAGTTTTATTTTGTTTCAAGATACGTGGAGAAAAAGAAGCAATCTTTGAATGAAACACAGATTTTTTTCCCTAGGTGAGAAAATTAATGGATCAACAACTTTCATTGATTCCCACCAGGGATCTAGAGAGGAATACCTTGAAATTTGTTGTGGTAATTGACGAAAAAGTATAGGATATGGAGTTTATATTAGATAAGATTAGTGTCCCTGATAAAATTCAACTTCATAGACAAACTAGTGATGTATTGTGATCTGATCTGTTGCAATCTACCATGAAGATTACAATTGCAATCACTAATTGAAAAGTTGGGAAACCAACTTAGAAACAAAAAAGTTGAGAATAAAGCTGGTTCAGTTCAAATTAAGAAGTTACAAGCATATCTCATAGTCTCAATAACTAAACCTAATAATATTCAGATGACTAAAAAGATTCTGGAAGAGAAAGAAAACACCATTCAAGCACTCAAGAAAAAGCTAAAAGTCTCAGTAGCACAACATGTTCAGTTGTCTGAGTTGACAATATTGTAGCAGGAAAAAGAGAAAATTCATCAAGAGATGATGGACTATAAAGGGAAAGTCTTGAAATTATAGGAAGAAAACAAACCTTGGGAAGTTGAAAGGTCGGGATTGTTGTCACAAATTTCAGTATTGAACACAAATCAGAGGGAAGAAGATGAAGTGTTGGAAGAATTGATGAGTCATCCTCTGATGCATAATGAGGACCAGATGAATGAGTCTCCCATGGAGGAGTTATCAGTTACCATGCTGCAGATCAACCTAAGAGAAGGAAAAATCAAAGAATTGAAAGAGGAGAATCATAGGCTCAAACAAGAAATGGCTCAAAACATGGAAGAAAATAATAAAGTTTTAAATGAGAAAAAACAATTACAAAAGAAGGTCAACGAATTAAAAGAAAAAGTAACAGGCAAGTCATCATTACAAGGAGATAAGCATCTTATGTGGGATGCATTCTCTGTGGAAATTACCAAGTTTAGACCTTATTTGAATTATGTAAATGATAAAATATTGATACTAGATATGGTCTTCCAAAGATGCAAGGTGGTTAATGAAAATCTAGATAAGAAGCCATTGGATACAACGCAAAACACCATTAATTTATTGAATACTTTGGCGTATGAATATTTGCGAGAAATGGGAATTACAGATCGGATTGCCATTATTTTATGGGATAGGATATTTATCAGTAAGCATAAGCATGTCAAAGCTGTACAGGAAAAGGAAAATCTGATGCTTCTTCAAATTAGATATTTCAAAACTCTTTAATGATAGTCTTCCTTCTTTCTGGGGTAGTGATGGAAGGTTACTTTCTCAGGAACAATATCACAATCTATTGGTATGCAGTCATATGGATCATTCTAAATTTGAGGATTTGACCAAAGGGTTGATTGGAAAAGTCATCATTGAAAAATTAACATATGATTTTGAAATACTTGATTGGTTTCTGATTACTCAAAGTAATTTTCCACCTATTTCTTATACTTCGTACGTGGAATTAGAAGTGTCAATTAAGGAAATAATGAACTACGACATCCTGAACCAATAACAATGTAAAGTCATGTAGAAGTTCAAAAAGACCAAATATATATTACATCAATGATGCACATGTGTTGTAGTTCAAAGGAGCAATTCAAGTACCTCATATGGCATGCCATATGGAACTATTTAATTTGTTATTTAGAGAAATCTTGTAGTTACTAGGTTCCTAGAAATTAGGAATTTAGTTACAAGAAATTTGTGTAACAAGTGATTTGTTAATCTCTCTCTCAAGGAGATACTTTGTATATAGTTTGAATTTTATGATGTATTGGAGGTTGGATCCCAAAGAAAGAGGCACACAGTTGTGAACAATATTTTTTATCTTTAATATAATTTTGCAAAGAACAAAGAGATAAACCTTTTCTCTAAACATAAATTTATGTGGCAATAGTTCTAAGTTTGTGGTCTTCTTTATGTGCATGTATTATCTTTATCTCAGTTTTTTCATTATATGTGTTTCTTCTTAGTATTCAATTGAGAACAAATGGTTTGGAATTCATCTGTGGTGCTCCAAATGCATGCAATTGAATGCTCATACTTTTTTTGTCTAACATTACATTGAAATTCCTCCATAGCTTGATGCTTTGATGTAACAGATTGTTTTTCATGAAATCTTCTACCATCTTACAATGAAATTTATGAATGAAAATTGTTTCCTTCCTTGCTTCTAAGTTGGAGATTGTTCATTCCCTTTATCTGCAAAGTTGAATATCTTTATTTATCTGACTCCATTTCCCAATGGTTTCTTTCTCCTGATCTTACCAATTATAATTCGAAACTTGTTGTGATTTATGTTTGAAAATTATAGTCATTATTTTGAAAAGAAAAGTTATTGCTATAGTTACCTTGGGTTGTAATTTTGTTAAGGGAGCCCCCTTTGACCAAAAAGGTTATTTTTAGGTCTAAAGATTGGTTTGAGGCTACCTCTAGAATTTTCCTTCCACATCCAAAGGAAAGTTCTGAGTGATAATAGAGCTCAATGACATGCCCCGCCTAGTGAATTATTGGGTATTAAAGGCATGCATTTTATATTATTTTAGTTATGTGCTAATAAGACATGGAAAATTGTAAAGCACTTAAATATTTTTAATGCAAATAAAATACCAAGTACTGGCTATGGGAGCAACGAAAATGAGGGGACAATGTGTATCCCCTAGGGGTAGGTGATGGGGTTGTGGTATTGAACCATGTGTTTCCAAGTGTGATTTATAGAACCCTTCTTGAATTCCCTTGCTGAAATTTATTTATGTTGTAAGAAGGTAGCTAAGAAATAGATTCATGAATTAATGGAGCATTGATCAAACTCAAAAATTCAAATGGTTGAGTATGGGCATGGTTTACTTGACCCACAAGTCATTTTTCCTCATGCAAATTCATATTACATATCCCCCAGTCCATGATGGAACAACTATACCTCAGTTTTCAGCTTGCTATGCATTCCCAATAGTAAGAATTGCATAAATCGCAAGTTGTAAAGAAACCATGTTTTGAAGTGCCAAAATCACCCAGAAATTCGTGTGGGAAGTGAAATCCAATGGGGAATCCATACATATAAATCATGAGGAAAATTTGAGAATTTCAAAGGCCCAAAAATACATAGGAAGACCCATATTTACAAGTTTGGAAGTTAAATTCCGTGATTCACAGTCACATGGATAGAATTAGAAAAAAATCCAATAGTGAACTACAGTGACATAGAGTTCAGAGGTTGGAATTTCTTGATAAACCTGGTGAAGGAAAGAATATCTGAAGGTATGGAATATTGGATCTTTCTATGCCCACCCTGAACAACACTGGAGGGAAGGGGCACTTGAGGGACTATGTAGCAGAGAAGGGGACCTTCCTTATGTTGGGTGTGGTAGGTATTGTGGGTACCAAGGTCGTTTGAAACCAAATTGAGATGCATGTCGATCTATGGTTGATCTTGTTGGCTTATTTATCTCCTTCCCTACCTCCCTACTTGATTGAAAAACCTAGCTGTGTGATGGCTTAGCATGAGTATTGTCCTTATGGCTATGAGTGATCCCAAGTAGTCCCTTCCTAGTGGATGCATAGCCTAGCTCAGGGGTGGTTTCTCAGTTGAAAGAATATAGGCTGGACCGAGACCAATGATTGGGTGGAACATTTCTCTTCCATATCTAGTTTCTTAGACAACTTCAATTAAAAGATAAGTTTTCATTGTGTTATGAATTTTTATTTATTCATCTCAGTTTGAATGAAAATGATAGATTGAATTATTTAGTAAGAGGCATGTGCATAGCATGAGAATGAGATTAATTATGTGTGTGGTTTTACTATTATTATGCATGTGATAGAAATGTTGGTTTGTGCATGTTGTATGTGCATTGTAGAGGTTAATTTCGCTATGTATTTTTATTATGCATTGCACACATTTAAATAGTTGTGAATTTCGTAATATGGTCATGGGGAGAAATTTATAATGACACATATTATTCATGTCTCCCTTCATGGTATGATTTATGGGAGGGGACATGATAAAGTGGTATCAGATCAAAAGGTTGCAGCATGCAGTTGTTTGGACCAAAATCTACACTTACAGGTAGAAAATCATAAATGCATAGGGAGTACTGATAGATGTTTGGTAAAATTGTGGGTTAAACAATGACCAAATATCAAAATTTTTAGATGTTGCAAAGGAGCACAACTTTGTATAGAGATCGCCAAGATATTTCTAGGAAAGTTACTTTGATCCAAAAATAGATATTGGATGTGAAAGATATCAGCAGAATAAGTTGGTAGTAATGAGCATCTTGTCGACTTCCGACTCCCGACATCGAAATCGAAAGGTCGAAAGGTTTCTGTTATTACTATTTGGATAGTGCTGATATGTTGATGTCGAAGTGTTGATATAGGGGTATCGACGGTAGAATTTAGGATTGGGACTATGTAAGTAGCACAATGGTGGAGTTCCGACTTCCAAATCTCGACATCCAAAAGGTAGTAGTTGAAGACGTGAAGTCAGCGTAATATCAATTGGAAGCCATCTGTAATGTTGACTTATGACTCCTGATGAATGGAGAATATTAATTGGAATTGGGAGGTTGAGAAGGTTTTGTGAAGGAACATTTTTGCACTCTGACTTCTAATTCCCGATGTATGGAAGAAAATAGTCAGAGTTGGGAGGTCGGGAATGCTTTATGGATGAGATATTTTACACTTTAGATTTATGATTTCTGATGTACGGAAGATCGTAGTCGGAGTTGGGAAGTCGAAAATGGACATGAACCAAACATGAACCAAACATGCAGCTAAATTTGGAATATTTGAATAAAATTTCAAGGGAAGTGAAGCCGGGTTGTGAAAGAAGGAAAAAATGTTTTATTCCAGAGCACTTTTGTGGGATTTTGAAAATCTTGAAGGAGGTAAAAGTGACCCTAGATATCAAAACCATGAAATTTTTTGAACTCGACATTTCATCTACTCATCAAAACATACAACTTCCGCCAGAAAAAAACTTTTTCCATAAATGCCTGGGTTAGGAGATAGCCAAATTTGGTGAATTTTAAAATTTGAGAAAATGTTTGGAAAGATAAAAGTAGTCGAACCCAACATTTTATAGCGATTGACTAGCGGAACGGATTAGAGTTCTAAAGTTTTTGAGTGACCCTTGTCATATGAACCATTTTTTCCTGATAGAATGGTTTTCCTAGTTATCTCTATATTTACTTATACAAGCAGTCGAAGTTGGCCTTTGAGGATAATTGCACATGGAAAAAGTGCAGAAATGGGCAAAATTGACATTTTTGAAGGAATGTAAATTCCATATTCGAGATCGGAATGGAGCATGAATAGAGGAGTTGGAAATATTATTCAAAGGAGAATAGCAGCGCACAATCATATTCTAAATGAGGTATTCATATGTCCTATATATTTGAGCAGATAAGTGCGTATCACCTTAATTAGCAAAAAAATTGTCAACAAGGGTAGTTTCCAGAATTTCTTAAATGGGGAAAAAGAAAAGAAGGAAATAGAACCCAGTGAATTATCCCATGAGTCTAATTATATTAAATCATAATGTTTTGTGATTTTACATGCATTTCTAATATGTGTAATAAATATCTATATGATGCATAGTGTTTGCAATTGTTAAGCTTTGAATAGTTTTAGCACAGGGCAGTAGGCCAAGGAAAAGACTCTCCAAAAGAAAATGGTAACCATGAATGATGATCAGGACCCCTACGAACATGATGAGGATGTCTTAGGAGTAAATATGCAATAGGAGAATGCTGAGATGGAATCCAATAGGAGAAGGGAGAAAATTACTCCTCAGAATTTGGTTGAAACCATGATAAGTTTCAATGAAAGCTTGTGTTAGGATTTATAATCCTCCCTTGACCAAACTATCTATTAGATTATCTTAGCCTAACTTAGGAGTATTTTATTAATTATTGGGTCCACTTTGCCTAATGGGGTCACATGTACCAGTCACTAGAGTGTGGGGAACAACGATAGAGGCTAACTGAGACTAACTGCACTTGCATGCATCAAGTTAGGTGCCTACTAGGCCAATCCCTACATTTTAGGAGCCACTGGGAGTCTTTGCACCAACCCCCTTTATTTTTTGGGAGTTGGTAACTAGTTAAGCTTAGTTACTCTTCAGTTACATTCAGTTAGTTCTATTCCAGTTTAGTTAGCGATAGTTATGCATGGTTGCATGTGAGAAGACGCCAATTCTCACCTAATTCTTACCTACAAGTGCAGTTAGACTGGTTTAACTGATTATAACTAATGGATTGATTGAATTACACATATGGAGTTAGCCACTTGGAATTCGATAGTGATTTAGACATATTTAGTTAGCCATGCAGTCAGATCCAGTTGGTAGATTCAAATTCATCCCTAATGATTCGAATTATTCCTTATATAACACTATTGTAACACTAGATTATGTAATGAAGATAATTTTGTAATTCTCTGAGCAATACTTGTATGTTTCCTGTGAGATTTGATTTGTTCAATTTGTATAATTCATTCCTCTTGACTACATAGTAATTAAGAATCTAATTACAATCATTTCTTGATGATATAAATGACACAACAATTATAACATGGTATCAGAGCCATCTCAAGCAAGCTTCAAGTCTATCTACTCTCAATTGAACACCAAAAGCAGTTGGGTTTCCACAGAAGTACCGTAAAGAGTGCCTTTCTTCCTCTAAATTTATTCAAAGTGGAGGTGCATGTGTGATGGACCCTGAGAAATTTTTCATGTTGAGAGGGAAGGCTTGATTCTAACATAGTTCAAATGATTTTGGTTTTGCAGTGAAATTTCTACAGGTGCTATGTAGCTTGTGTGAAGATATTGTCTTTTCCAATAGGATAACTATGTATTCTCAACCCTCTACACCTCGGATCCTGACACCCTTCAATTATGTTGATTGGAGGGAAGATATGCAGTTATTCTTGCGCAAGAAGGGCTAGTTCATGATAATACTTGGAAGGGAGGTTGAGCCCCATCATCCAGCTAAGAGAAACAAGTTTCTGAACCACTTAGATGAAGCTTTTGGTTACATATGTACTCATATTTCCAAATATCTCCTCTTTCACCTTAAAGGTTTGAGGACTCCCAAAGAAGCTTAGGAGAAGCTTGAAGTCTTATTTGGAAAGCAAGATTACCTTTGGGGACACATTCTGGAGAACGAGTTGATAGCCTTACATCCCAATAGTTTCGAGACCATCCAAAAATTCTTTACTAAATTCAAGTTTCTTACACTTCAATGCAGATAGTGCGGAATAGAAAGAAAGGATGAGAAACATGTGCTCTCCATAATCAACATACTAGGCTCTAAGTATTTTGTATTTGTCTCAATATTCCATTTCGAAAGGGATTCCATTCTCAATTGGAAGATTCCCTCACTTTATTCCTTTGTCGAGTCCTTAATACATGAGAAAGAGAAGTTGATCCAAATGGGAGTCATCAATACTTCCAAAGATCAATCCCTCCTAGTGACAGACTCTACCAAAGCACAAGCTAAAGGGAAATCTAAGGGGAAGGAGCCTAAAGCAGCTGATTCAAAGCCTAAAGAGAATCAAAATAATTCTGAAGGATCTTCGAGCTCTAAGAAGAAGAATAAGTTTGAAAAGAAGATGTGTCCCTATTGTATGAGGTTTTTTCACATAAGAATCTTGTATGAAGAAGCAAGTAGACCAGCTGACTTCCCTCCTCAAGAAGATTAACATTTCTCTCCCACAAAGAGAAAAGAAGTTTGATGATGGACATGAGAGGTTCCATGCTTTGAAAGCTGGAATCCCTCTGTCGACAGCCTATTTGATTGATTCTAGAGCATCCAAACACATGGTTTCCTCCAAGGATTTCTTCTCCACTCTCAACCTCACAGAAAGGCCTACTATTCGTATGGGTGTTGACTCCCAAAATCCAATTGCATGAAGAGGCACCTGCAATATCCAACATGGTGAGTTCAAAAATGTCCTCTATGTTCCCTCCCTTGCTGCTAATATGTGGTATGTATACCAGATGACTCACACTAGCTCACCAAAGCAAGTGGTGTTTGGACCTGACTTAGTAGAGATCATAGATATCTCAACTGGGGAGATTATAGTGAAAGGAATTGTAGATCATGCCTCCAAGGCATATGCTTTCTCTCATTTCATGCCATACTCATTTATAGCACAACCACAACTTCTATTCGAAGCAAATAAAGGTATCAAAATCCATTTACTTTCTATTGCATATACAGTTTTATTGCCTAACATTTCATATTTAGATTCAGAAGAGGAGGAACACCAACATGATCCAGATATTGAGCTTACACCTCAAACAGATCTAGATCCAGATCCAACATCTACCTCATTTCGGTATCCTAAATCGGCTTCGCAGCTCATAGAAGTGGCTGGAATGGTGCTAGGGATCCAGATGACAAGATAAGAACAAGGTCCGACTAGTATCAAAAAGAGAATGTTGCACTGTCCCACACATATCCACTTTTCTTTGAGAGGTGTTTCATGGTGTTGGGGTCATATCCTCAAATATTCAAGGAATATTTCCATGATCCTAGATGGCAAGCAGCTATGGATGAGGAATTTGATTCACTATATGACAATAAAACCTAGGAACTTGTCCCCTTACCTCCATGGAGGAAGCTTGTTTAGTGAAAATGGGTCTACAAGGCCAATATAGGTTTTGATGGAACCACAACCAAGTACAAGGCTTGGTTGGTGGCCAAAGGATACTCTCAGGTTCAAGATTTGGACTACAATGAGACACTCTCTTCAGTAGCTAGAATGGATTCCATCAGGCTTGTCTTGGCAGTTGCAACTTCCAAAAGATGGGAGGTACATCACATGGATGTGAAAAATGCCTTTCCCCATGGCGATTTGAAGGAAGAGATATACATGAAACAACCCGAGGGGTTTATTGATGATCCTACCTTAGTTTGTAGACTAAGGAAATCATTGTATGGACTCAAACAAGCCCCAAGGGCATGGTATAACTCCAAGATGGATTCCTTTCTCATATCTCAGAAATTTGAAAGATGTAAATCATATTGCAATGTCTACATGTAGAAGAATTAGGGTTTCTTTCTTTTAATTGTATTATATGTGGATGAATTGCTCATTACTAGAAGATCTGTTGCTGGATTAAGAAGCATCAAGTATACTCTAAACAAATCATTCACTATGACTGGTCTAGGACTGCTAAGACAGTTCATTGGTCTCGAAGTAAGTCAAAAGACTTCAAGAATCATGATCTCATAGTCTAGATACGCATCAGAAATGCTTAGGAGATTTCGCATGGAAGATTGCAAGGCAACCCCTTGTCCCTTTCTATCTAGAATCAGGCTTGAAGAAGGTGGCTCCACACCTTTGGTAGTATACATACAGCTCATTGGGAGCCTTCTGTATCTCACACATTCAAGACCAGACATATCCTATGCTGTGAGTGTTGCTACCAAGTACATGTAGGAGCCACATGAGCTGCATTGGAAGGAAGCAAATAGAATCTTGCACTATGTGCAGGGTACTATAGATTATGGGATTCACTATGCAACTGGAGTACATCTTGATCTCATAGGATTCACAAACTCTAACTGGGTAGGAGATGGAAATGATAGGAAATACACTTCGGGATTTGTACTCATGATTGGATCTGGGCCAAATTGTTTGTCCAGCAAGAAGCAAGTAGCACTTGCACTCTCTTCAGTAGAAGCAGAGTACCAGGGAGCTATGAATGCATCTATTCAGGCAATTTAGATAAATGGCATCTTGAGAGAGATCAGAATTCAGACTTCATATACAATGGATATTTATTGTGAGAACCAAAGTACTATCAAAATTCCCAGTGATCCAGTTCAGAAGTAGAGGATGAAGCACATATAGGTTGACATGCACTACCTTCAGGAACTGGTGCATGATAGAACCATCACACTGCACTATTGTCCTACATAGGATCAGATTGCAGACATTTTCACCAATTCTTTCACAGAAAAGATATTTTCCTTTCTCAAGTATCTTTTAGGTGGTAAGGCTTAACTCTCAGTTCCTATTTCTTCTTATCTTGAGGAGGAGGTTTTCCCATGAGGTTTTCCCTTATTTCCTCGGTTTATTAAGCAACGTTTATTTATCTTTTAGATTGTATATGGGTGACTTTTGGCCTTGTTTTTAGGACACACAGTTGTCCAAGTTAGGACTCAGGGGGGTGTTAGGATTTATAATCCTCCCTTGACCAAACTGTCTATTTGATTATTTTAGCCTAACTTAGGAGTCTTTTATTAATTATTGGGTCCACTAATACCATTGGGTCCACTTGGCCTAATGGGGCCACATGTACCAACCACTAGAGTGTGGGGAACACTGATAGAGGTTAACTGAGACTGACTGCACTTGCATGCAGCATCAGTTTAGGTGGCTCTTAGGCCAATCCCTACATTTTAGGACCCACTGGGAGACTTGACACCAACCTCCTTCAGTTGTTGGGAGTTGGAAACTAGTTAAGCTTAGTTACTCTTTAGTTACATCCAGTTAGTTCTACTCCAGTTCAATTAGCGCTAGTTATTCATGGTTGCATGTGGAAATGCACTAGTTCTCACCTACTTCTCACCTACCATTGCAGTTAGACTGGTTTAACTGATTATAACTGATGTATTGACTGAATTAGACATCTGGATTTAACCACTTGGACTCTGATAGTGATTTAGACCTCTTTAGTTAGCGATGCATTCAGATATAGTAAGATCCATTTGGTAGATTCGAATTCATCCATAATGATTCGAATTCCTCCTTATGTAACACTATTGTAACACTGGATTATGCAATGAATATAATAATATAATTCTCTCAGAAATACTTGTTTGTATCCTGTGAGATTTGATTTATTCAGTTTGTATAATTCATTCCTCTTCATTGCATGGTAATTAAGAATCTGATTGCACTCATTCCTTGATGATCTAAATGGCACATCAATTCTAACATCTTGATGAAGGCTCGGAAATAATATAACCAAATTAATGTTGTTATTTTGTAGAGCCTCACTGAGATGCAGTAGAGGATAAACCTTGGTTCCAATCCAAGCAATGTGTTCCAAGAAGGATGAGATGCAAAGAGTTGCTCTAGAGGCGGCTCTAGGAAGAGAAAGCTGGGTCCAAGAAATGGTTCCTCGAGAAGGGGACATAAAGTGTCTTTGTCAAGATATTATTCTAGCAGGTCATGTGATTCCATAAGTTCTCAAAATATCCCAAATCATACTTCTAGCAGGTCTGAAGGAAGGAGGAAATTCAAAAGGACTCCACACAAAGAATTTAGAAAGGTAATACCTCCCACATGTTATGGAGAAAGTAAGACAGGTCAAGAGGCATAAGAATGACTTCTTGGGATGAATAAATATTTTAGAATTCATGTTTACTCAAGAAATGAAAAGGATAGAAATACTATTTACAATCTAAATGGTCGAGATTCAATTTGGTGGGAGCAACTCATGCAAGTAAAAGGAATCAAGGAAAGAAGGATAGTCTGGGAGCAATTTAAGAATTGTTTCAAGCAAAAATACCTATCTTCTAGGAATTATGATAACAAGAGGAAAGAGTTCAATTAACTAAAATTGGGACAAAAATATATGGAAGAACATGTCCATAAATTCTTGGAATTGTTGAGGTATGTCGATTATATCAAAGATGAAAGAGTAACAATTCAATGCTTCCTTAGAAGTCTACCTCAAAAATTAAGAGATAGGATTGATTTTATTAATCCACCAATTCTTGGTGAAGCCATTAGAATGGAAATGCATTGTAATGATCAAAGAAAAGGAAAATCAGAGGTTCATCCAACATGGAAGGGAAATCCAAAGGGGAGGTTTGACCAAAGCAAAAGTGGGTTCGAGCATCATTTAAAAATTAGCCAAGAAATTTACAACAAGGCCATCAAGCATGAAGTGGAGTTAAGTTAACAGTAGTAGGATAGAAATGGTGAACGAGATCACTTTAGTGTTGGGGATCTAAAGAGAACCACATGCTTAAGGACTATCCACATAGATAAGAGAACCCGTGAGGATTGCACAACTTAGAAGCAGTAGTTAAAGTGGAGGTTATGGCAAGAGTGACTCCCCAAATATATGTAGCGTTGGATAACCATCAAGTAGACCATCAATTAGTAGTAGTGGAAGTTGGAGGTACGATTGCTAATAAATCCATTTATGTTTTGATTGATCCAGGATCTACTCATAGTTATGTTTCTCAAAAAGTGGTTGAAAGTTGTATCTTGGAAAAGTGAAACATAATATGGTGTGGTTAGTTCAATTAGCCATACCGAAAAAAATAAAAGTGAGTGAAGTAGTGATGGAATTCCCCTTAGAGTTGAATGGAATTCTCACACAAGCAAATTTAAATGTTCTACAATTAGGATCCTATGATGCTCTTATTGGTATGGATCGGATAGAAAATCATAGAGCCAAGGTGGAATGATATGAAAAATTTCTTGAATGCATTGATGAAGAAGGAAGTCCAAGATTGGAAAAAGGAATTCCCAAGAAATTTTCAGTAAGGAATATTTCAACCTTACAATTAATAATTTTTTACAAGAAAGGTTGCCAACTATATGTTGCTCATATATTAGATTCTCTACAGGACAAAATACCAAAGATAGAGTATTATCAATTGTTACAAGATTTCAAAGATGTGTTTCTAAATGAAGTGTCAGGACTACCACCAAAAAGAGACATTTATTCACCCTCTCAGTTTGACCATATGTTTGAGGATGATACGTTGTACTAAAATTCAACTGAGTTCCCAACTCTTGAAATAATCCTTTCCAAAATTTAGATGTGAACTTTGCATCTCGATCTTAAACTATTTCTTTGGGAAATCCATGCAATCTAAATACTTTATGAAGATATTCACCATGTCACTTGCTTTATGAGTGGACTTGACTAGAATAAAATGTGTTGCCTTTGATAACTTGTCCAGCACAACCATAATTGAATCATGTTTATTCACTGTCGTTGGAAAACCTGTTATAAAGTCCATAGAAATTATTTCCCACTTCCATTCTGAAATGGGAAAAGGCTGCAATAGTCCTGCTAGGTGTTGATGCTTAGCCTTGACATGTTGGCGCTTTTGAAACCGAGAAATGTATTATGTTATATAATTCTTCATTCCATTCCAAAAGTATTGCTTTCTTCTTGTTGTTATTGTCTTTATATATCCATTACTAACTTCTTCAAATCTGCACAAATTGGAATGTACAGTTTACATTTCTAAACAAGAAGATCATCTTCTTTGAGCTGATATTCTTATCTACTTTTTCGTGCTGCAATTTTTCTTTTACTTGAAGGTAAGTTTCATCGCTATTTTTGGATTCAAGAATTCATGTACTCACATATGATTTTCATTTCCTTAATGCGGCTACATGAAATTTTGTCCTATTTACCCACACTTATTTGATCAATTTTGGCCTATTTACCCACTAAGGCTAAGTTTAATTGACTTACTTAGCATTAGATGAGCACACTATGACATTAGCATGAGCACACCCACTCCCTCCTTCAGTCAAGGAGGCCAACTAAGCCTTCTCCTTCATTCGGGGAGGCTAACTGGGCTTCCTCCTTCAAACAGGGAGCAATTCTAGGTGATCTGAGTGTCATAAATGTACCTAATTGCTAACTGATTGTTGTTTCACCCAACATTCAGTTAGGTTGAGTTGCAAAGGCACCTCCATTCATTATTTGATTATTTTTTGCCAATATTTATGAATTGGAGACAACTAGAGCGCCTCCAACCACTTCTGATGACAAGTGGCACTTCAGTTAACTCCATCAGAGTTACTTGGAGTTATGGATGCACTACCTCCTTGAGTTGGACATGCAGTTACATGTGATGAGTCACTTTTAGTTAGACTCAGTCATCTATTGCACTCTGATTCAGTTAGGACTTAGTGTGAGAGTCAATTATGGATTAGATCAGTGGTTAACTATGTGTGCTTATTGTGGCTGACATTCAGTTAAGCTACACCCATCCATGGGATTCGAATGACCTCCTTGAGTATTCGAATTGTCTTGGCATTCATGCATTCTGCATGACATTGTATTGTACTATCATTCTATTATTGATTATACAGGATCTGCAAACTCTTATTGTAGTATTGTTACACCATTTGATGTCTAATTTGTCTTGAATCACTTGTAAGACTATGTTTAGTCCCTAGATTACCGTGGCAGAATTAATAGTTCTTGGGACAGTCACACTAGTGCATGATCGAAGAGATATTGGTTTGAATACTGGTTTTGTGCATGAATCTGATATACCGACGCGCTTAGCGTGACATGTTGTCGATTTTGTCTCGTTAGAGCATTGTAAGGTTGTGTTTTTGTGGTAACCTTGTTTTTCTATTTATTTGGCTTGTGCATATGGATATATACGTGGAGTGGAGGGAGTGTAGTTTCATGGACCTAGTGGATGTGGTCCAAAGGGATCTATGGGTGGTTTAGGAGTTGATGGATGTAAGACTCCTCAAGTCTTTTCGGTGTCTGTTCATGCATCCGGTGGACTATCTTCTACAGGAAATATTACAGATGTGGGACATGGATCAGCAGGTATTTCATGTGGCTTTCCAGGACATAGCCATTACTACTCATCATCTTTACTTCCTAATAGGTTTGAGCCCTCACAGGATGAGGGGGTCTATCAATACTCAAATGAGTGGGGGATGTCCAATCGAGGGGTCGATTGACCAGTACTATAGAGGAAAATAGGATGCTTATGACCATGGGAAGATTAGGGTGGCTAGTCTATGGATATTGAGGGTGTGGTCCATGGCTACTGCAGTGTTGAGGGTCCTAGGGCCTGATTCTTTTCATGGGATTTCTAGTGGGAAGCTGCTTCTAGTGGAATGGGTATTAGCAGGTCAGAAGGTGGCTTCGGGGCCAATTCTTTGAGAGAGAATGGTGGATAACCTAGGTATGGTACACCAGTGGAGGGAGAGGAAATTTTGGCATGTGAGTGTCACATGTTCTTGGTTCTTGAAGCAGTTTCCTTCGTTGCATCCGGTAGTTCTAGTTCCAGTGAGAGGGCCTCGTGAGCCATAAATGGTATATTGGGGAAGTGATATGATGCCCCAACTAGGTCATTTTGAGGTGGGATCATTCTATACCCTGCATTTTATGGATGTATGGCTTCAAAATATCATCTTGATGGAGTTATGACCTTGGCAAGGTATGGACTACACAAGTGACCTAGAGCTACCTGAGCCTCTAGATAGTTGGGATGAGAAAAGTACGTGTTGAGTATTGTTAGTATGATATCTATTTTTGTACATTGATTTGATGTTAAGTACATATTTTTATATATACTTGTATTCACTCCTTGTTTTTGAGCTAATGACACAGATGTGGCACCAGTATCTTCACCTCCTAGGGTGCATCATCGTCGTCGCTAGGAAGAGAGGGAAATGAGGGTAGCTGCAGTTGGCGTTATTGGTGTTGGTGCTCCTACTAGGGGAGATATTGGTGGTGCAAATAGGGGATTTGTGGCTACTGTGTCCTTAGATGAGATGGATCAGAGGTTATCGATTGCAAGCATAGGGATTGATGAGAGGGAGATAGGTGCTCTCACTAATGAGGGGATATCTCTCACTTTATAGCTTATAGTCGCATGTTGTCTTGGCCTCCAAGATGTGATGCAGATTGTTGTGATTTCCTATCATAGGGAATGCGTAGCATGAGGAGGGGGTAAATTTCCTCCTAGGTAGAGGCCATGATAGGATCTTGGGCTAGCACGGGGACATGAGCCGAAGATAGTTAGAGCAGAGGCAGTGCTCCCATTGACCATCATGGGGCCACAAGATCCGATAGGCGGTGGAGCGGCTTGAGTTCTCTAGGAATTGATGATTTGTTGTATTCATGTATGAGGGGCCTTATTTTGTAGGTGTATGATGCTAGGGCCTGCATGAGGCAGTTTATATGATGTATCCCTCAAAAGGCATATGATTATTTTGTATATGCTCAATGAGGGTCATTTTGTACATGACACACTATTTTTTGAGATATATGTGTGTGTGTGTGTGTGTGTGTGTGTGTGTGTGTGTGTGTGTGTGTCATTTTGGGTGGCATGCATGTTGTTTCTCATGGATGTTTGATGTGTATCAATTTTTATTATGTTTTTACCTATATGTTGTTCATATCGATGTTCAATATTTGTTACGTAAATATGATATTTTGGTGAGCAACACATGATGATGATATTATGTGTGGATGGTGATATGGTTTGTGTTTCTTATACATGATGTATATATGGTTATAGCCACATTGTATGTGATGGATGTTTTATACATGCGTAGTGATGGGGTCTTATACATGTATGGGATAACCTTGTGTTCATGTGCAGGTTTTAGTTATGGTGGGTTAAGTGCCAATTCAAGACTTCATTGGAAACCACATCGACAACTACACTGGCACTCTGTGCGACATGAGTGAAGGTAATGAGTTCAAAATTCCATATGAGGGGATGTACTCATATATATTTGTGAAATAGAAGTGTGTTGAGGACACGAAACACATTGTTGAGTTGTGACACAACTAGGTTAGAATATAGGTGGTCCTGCAGATGGGTTATGCCAAAATGGATGGCATCAACCAATATTCCTATAATGACATCATATTCAACTTGATTTCTGGAAATTTCCCCTAGGAAAACTCCACCATTGTGGTGTAGAGTGTGGTGGGGGGTTTAAATGGCCCAAGCAGATGACACTAAGTTTTGATCAACGACTTGCATCGTCTGTGAAACTAATGTACGTTTGATTGATATCCATCTACATGAAGAACATAAGATATCGTTTAGTTTTCAATAAATAGAATTAAAAACATATTTGATGTTTGAAATGTTTGTAATGAACTATGGGTTCAATAGTGATCTTCAATTAAAACTAGGAAATTATACCATCACAAAAGGAGATGGAGTATATTTTGATGTTCCTGGTAACAGATCAAAGACCCTCTTCTGGTTTAGTTTGGTATTGGAGAGGGTTCATCCTTCAGAGAGGTTGACTCCTTGTCAGATGACGATGAATCCTTGCTTGTGAGTAATCCATCCAAGGGGGATGTATATTCGATAGTGTTAACTATCGTGGGAACAATGTGTTCCAATTGTGGTTTTGGTGATGAGATACGAAGTTGGAGGAATTGGTCCTGGAAACACATTTTCTCTAAGAGAACATCACATTCAACGCATAATATGGGACAATGAAAGGAATAGTGGGAACTGGCATCGCATGCTCGACATGGGTGTGATCCCCTAATTGGGACTATCTCAGTGTTAGGGATGTTGTAGGATGTGTGGGGTGGATACAATTGGGGATGATATGGCGGTGATTTCCACATGAAATGCACCCATATGGTTGGGTGGCATGATTCATATTAGAAGTATTAGGTTGTGGAAATATAGGGGTGTCTGAAGGGGTGAGCTTGAGAGACACATTTTTTCCACTTTGTTGTTGGTGAACATATGGAGGGAGGCTACCTCATCTGGTGAGGTAAGCATGGGTTCATCTATTATTTATGTAATATGAATGGTTTCCAATGCATTATGAAATAAAGGAATATCGGGGAAACAGTGTGAGTAATGTCTTAATTGAGTGGAAAATCGAACACACTTTGTTTTTTCATAGTGATTTGGACTTGGGGTTTGATGGGTTCAATGTGCCCCCAGTATAAGTTTTGGGTCCAAATGTGGAACTAACAAGTGTATTTAGAAAATTTATGAGCTTGGGTAAGGTGGGGCACATATTGGTTGCATTAACTTATTATCCATAGAAGGCGCATGGGGGTGTGACCCGCATTGTGGTAGCATCGTCCATGATGGGTGCTTTTATCATTTTTTTCAGTATCACCTTTCATGTTGGGTTTAGGTGTTCTTAATGATGACTTGGTAGCATGGTTGGATATGACGGGGAATTTCAACTTGGGTTGCTTAGTGCCTCCCTTGGTGGGGGTAGTTGGCTTGGGTTGTATGACGCCCCTATTTTGTAGTGTGGGCGTTGTCAATGGTGGTTTAGTCACTGAAAGTGATGTTTCAATGGATGGACTTGAAGTGGTAACTTGTTGCATCGATACCATCTCATAATGGGATATAGGTGGCGAAGCCATTTCTGGAAATGGTGGTGTAAAGTACCACACAGGTAATCCAAGTGTGAGTCCTGGGAGTGTCATCTAGGCCATAACTGATGTTCTCCTTACTCTCGTCGGATGGTAAAGAAATGGTATCTAGAACATTGGTGGTACTAATGGGTTCAAGATTTTCTCAACATCATGGCATGAGGGGGTTGTTGGTGATGATGCCCTAGGTGTGGGTGCTTCTTTATCCATGGTAGAAAGGGTACACATGAGACCTTATGTTGGAGGGGGAATGATAGGTGGAGGACCTAATTATTCCCCTAAGATATCATATTCCTTATAGATTCTTGGCCTAATATCAACATATGGTGTATTGTTGGTCCCGTTGACTATAGGCAAGTCATTTTTAGGATTTGCGGATATGTTGGGGTTATAGTAGCTAAGTTGGTTAAGGGTGACCACCTTTCCATTGAATGGGAACATCATGATACGAAATACCGAGGAGGTGACCACCTTCATGGTGTACATATAGCTACGCCCCAAAAAGATATTGTAGTCAAGTTGGGCATTTATGACTTCAACGTCAATCATGACCATTTTTCCCCCTAGCTCGACGGGGACATTCTGGTACAAGTCGTGTGGTTGGGATGGCCTACCATCATATGCATGGAGAGCAATAGAGGATGGTGCTAACGCTAGGGAGTACAATTTTTTCCACATGTTGGAAGACATGACGCAAGTGGATGCTCCTTCATTAATGATGCATCAATGGATGATGATGTTTTTTACTGTGATTGGCACTTGGAAAGCAATGGAAAAGGATAGTCATGGTTCACCCTTATCGAGGGAAAAGGTCATGAGGTTTACATTGGAAGGGTCAAAAACTTCTAGTACATTCGATAATCCCTTTTAGTTGCAAGGGACATGATTGAAGTACCTCTAGGGTTGAAATGGTGACAGGCGATTGTGACAAATCGTCAACAATGTTGTAGTTATGGGCAGCCTTCATGTGAGGATTGTGAGAGGTATTCCTTAATGTTGATTTAGGAATCCTTAGAATTTTCTCTTTGGAAAGTCTCAGGATTTGCAAAGGTCCTCCTGAGGGAATTGAGGTTCCTTCGAGGAGAGTTGAGGTTTCAATATCGGTATACTCCTTAGTGTGATTTTGTAAGTTAACTAACACTTGAGTCGTGTAAATGTTTTGGAATGATCCTTAGCTTATGGGGGGCAAGGATCAAGTTGTTGGGTAACCACCCCTTCATTGGAATAACAAAAATATATTTTTTTGGTTATTGAGAAGGTGGCGCTTAAGGAGGATTTGAGGGTGTCTGCTTCTAGGATCCTAACATATTTTGACAATCAGGGATAACCAGACAGTGGTGAGTGTAATGAGCATACTCACCACATATCGAGCAAGGGTATTTTGTCCTCAAATTGATGTTATTTACTTATTTGGGGGGATTTCCCCATTGTGGGGTTTGGTTACCCTGATTTTATTATGTTCAAGGGATTGGTTTCCCCCTTTCCCTTGTTGTTGGGGTTTCCTATACTTCCCTAGGTTTCTTCCCTTGATTATGTGGATTCAATGGATTGGAAATATTCAGCCACTCGAATTGTTGAGTTTATAGTTGCATACAGGGTTGAACAAAGTTGAATTCCATATGAGTCATGGGTATCGTACCGAGAGGACATGGATATGGATAATAGGGATTATATCCTAGGGGTAGGACACAAGTAGGTTGCACCGCATATGATGTGGATGATGTTGATACAAGTGGTTCCATTTGTGGTTTGGGAGCCGATTGCACTTGGATTGTACTTAGATAAATAGGGTTGTACATCCCATACTGAGGTTGACCAAATGGAGGATTTGATGCAGTAGGAGTGGGAGCTGACACAATGGAGACAAGTGGGTACTATGTTACCATTGGTGTTGTGCAGGATTTGTTTGTGGGGGGACTTTAATTTGGGAAGAATTGGACCCAATAAGCCTATCCATGAAATGTGGCATCTCCAAAATTGTAGGATAGAGGGATCGACGTCGAGGGGCATCTGGTAGTACAGTGTACAAATTCCATGATTGGTAATATATATGGTCAAAGTGTTGGGATTTGAGAATAGATTCCTCCTCAGTTTGTGGCATGGAGGTAGCCACGTCCTTTGTGCTAGCTGGTTGGAGTGATTTGAGAAACCAATCTAAGAGAAAGGGAGATTGAATGTCAATTTTTCATAACACACGATGATGATGACATTCATGGATATGGTTTGTTATACGTGTCGCTATGTTTTGAAAAAACTATGTGAGAATTTTGAGACCAAAATCATGTCTTATAGGAAACTAAAAATAGGATAGAAATGACGTAGCAATAATCTCAAATGTAGTATGAGATGTTGTGGCCAAACTAACATACCATTTCGCAGTTGTACCACTTAGGGTTCTTTGGAAGAATCAAAGGAAAACTTAATCTTACACTATTTTGTTAGAGGAACACCACAAATGGAAAGACATAATGTGGTTGGCAGGATCATCTCCATGCTTCCCTTCAAATTTAGGAATATCTGAAGGTATATTTTCTAGCATATCTCGCCAATTGGCATTGTGGGAAATGGGATCATTGACTAAATTGGATAGGTCAGGGAGGTTCATACTTTCCATGAATTGTAATTTTGGATTTGGATTGGGGGATTCCAATTTATTCTAAATGTTGTTTCCTTGAGGGGAAGACCTTGGAATATGTGGTGGTAATATTTGTCTTCTAGGGGAAGATGAAGATGTAGTGTGAATTTCTCTTGATGGGGGTGGAGAAGGTTGAGTACTCCTATGTGGGGGGGTACTTAATGGTAAACATATTCCATGAGAAGAAAAGGGGAAAGGTCAACACTATCTTTGAGGTGAGAGAGTTAATCAACTAAGGCGTATCCCCGTCTATATGATCCAATCAATGTGGCTTGGGAGCTTCGTCAACCTGGTGAGCTCCCTCATGTGCCATGGGGAGATAATGGAAAACACCCCTCGAGAGAGGGGAAAGGTCTTGTAGTTTGCGAGACTACCTTAGTGGGGTTTTATTCCTTAATGGTTGAAGTCTAGTCTTCAAGTGACGGTGATAGGTGATATAATAAACACAATGTAGACAAATGAAAAAATTATGCCAACCACAACATATGCAATATGGTGCAATATGTGCAAATATGGATTAGTGCGATGATGTCCACATGTTGATTCTTTTTAAATTACAAGTTTAATGAGCTTGTATTTAAAAAGAATAAAAAGTGTTAATTCCCTAAAAAGACCTAACGTCCTTCCTCTCAATTTTAATTGGGCCTCCCCGAAAGCATAATTGATGGTGATAGTGAAATACATGAAACAATCGACTAGTGGAGATAACCAAGATTCAATTATACAAGTGATGGGTCCAATGTTCCAATTAATAAGAATTGGAAACACCCCCCAATGGAAATAGCTGACTTTAGGAATCACTCACACCCACAATTGTACCTTGGAAATATCCTAAGTTTGGCCACTATAGTTACCTTGTGCCAAGTGCAGATCGATAATTAATCCTAAGTAGTATATTGTCATCTCCCTAACAACATGGTGAGTTCCTCGTAGGGGAGAGCAGGGAAACTATACCTCAGCTTTTACCTCCTTGGTCACAGTACACGTATTCGATCTGGGATTTCGCACACTTGCTTGTAGTAGGATTTAAAGTACCCTAGAAGACAACAATGCTATGTTTCAAAAATATGCCTAATGAAACTAAGCTATTGCGTATTGTTTGGATGCCTAACCAAATCAGCCTATAAATCTAAAATATTGTTTTGTGACCTCCAGTGGAGTATTTTAGGTGGTTAGGATCTTGTAATGGTTGTTTCTTAAGGATTTTGTTGTGAATGTAAATGAGTGTAAGGAAGGTATTTCACTTGTTCCTTCCTTTTCTAATTCACAAAAATCATGAAGAGCATACTTGGTTAGAGGGATTCTTTAGGTCCCTTAGTGTGTGCTTGTGGGCATACACATATGATGAAAGAAAATTATATTGTTGCAATTAAGTGAAGTTATCAAAACAAAATGATTGTAATTTGAGATCTAAATAAACTAATGATGCTTGCAAGAAATAAATGTTATGTGTGAATAGGAGGTATTTCACCCTTCACTCTTTTTTCTGATTCACAACTATCGTGAGGAGCATACTTGGGAAGGAAAGGGGATTTAGGTCCTTTATTATGTGTAGTATAGTGGATGCTACACTACTTTAAACTAAGGATGTTCAAAGCAAAAAAAAATCATATAAATTCACTAATACTAGTGACAACAATGAGGTCCTTGGGGAGCCTCAAAGTTGGTTACCTAAGTTGATTTCTAGGGGGGATGACCCCTTTACTCCCTATTCTTAGTCTAGGTGCTATAATTAGTAGTGAAACAAGTAACCAGTGTCAGTTAGTTAGTTCCTAGTTCATTAATGAGCAGATAATGAGTTGTAGATTGTTGATTGAACAAATAAAAAGAAAATAAATGACATACAATGCAGAAATTACAATTATAGTCATGCTACAGTGCTGCAGAAACACTCACTGGTGTGATGTAGCATGGGAGAAATGAGGAAAACAATGTTGATTTGTGAGAAAAAATATGTGCGGAAAAAATACTGTTAAAACGTGTTGGAAGTGCGTCTGTCTAAGGATTAGTGACCTGAAAGTGACCCAGAACTGACGGGAGTCATGCTATAGTGTAAACTGGTTGTCCCATCCAAATGGAGGTTGAATTTATGGAATGGAGGGGATGATCCTCTTCTCCTACAAGACACATGGTACCAGAAATCAACTACACAACAAGAAACAACCTAAATAAAAATAAATGAACAAAAATTAAGTAGAGTTTTCATTAATACTGTTGTGGGAAATAATGTACAAGAGTGCTTCCCACTTTGGATGGGGCTAGGCCTTATAGGTCATGGTAAGGACTCAATATTGAGCCTCTTTTGGTTTGGGTTGGAAGGGTGACCCCAAGTGATACTGCAATATATTATTAGAGGAAACAAAGAAAAAAAAAACAAATTTGAACTAAATGACATAGGGGGAGAATATAAAAACTCCAGCAGCTAATGTAAGGGAAACCACTTGTATATTTCCAATGGTCAAGCTAATACAATACCTTGGAGAGGTGAGCTACAAATGGAGGAAAAAAATATTCCTAAGGGAGGCATATTTTGTCTAAAAAAATGATTGAACAGTGGTTCATGAACCAATATCGATGAGAATAACACTTTCTCCTTAAGGGAAGGAGGAAAGGGAGATTTGGAAATGCTTGGTAAAGGAGGAAGAGGTGAGATAAGTGGACTCTCATTCACAATCACAGCAACATAAATCTTCTCTTATATATTCCTACAAATAACATGCCCATGGATTTCTTTTATAGTGCAAGAGGTGGCCAAGAAATGACAAGATCATAGTGTGAACCCATTGATTCATGGTTTGGGATCCCAAGTACACCAAGAGGCCATTTGAGGCAACAAAGTGTGTGAGAGACAAAATTTGAATCCAAAGAGGTAAGTGGAGATTTCACGATCCATCAATGTTTCGTTAATGGGTGATATCTCGTTGTTTGTGTCTGTAGCACGAATCTTAAGGGATTTTCCACGTTGTAGTGTGTTTGTTCTGTTTATGCACACTATAGTGTGAGTAGACAGAGTTAAACCTGTGTTATTGCTAATGTTGACTGTTTTGGGGCAATTTTGGGATGAATCTCCTCTTTGGACCTTGTGAATATGTCTTCTACTTAGTGCATGTTGTATGTTGATGATACTTTACCATGTGAATCACAAAATTGTCATAGGTGTGTGTTGTTTTCAAGATAACACCCACCCTGGCATTGGAGGGAAGGGGCACTTGAGGGACTGTGTAACATAGAAGGGGACATTCCTTGTGTTGGGTGTGGTAAGTATTGTGGGTTCCAAGGTTATCTGAATCCAAATTGAGATGTCTATAGTTATATGGTTGAGCTCACTAGCTTAGTTATCTCCTTCCTTGCCTCCATACATGCTTGACAAACCCAGTTGTGTGTTTTCTTAGCATGAGTATTTTCCTTATTGTTGTGAGTGAGCCTGAGTAGTTCCTCCTTAGTGGATACATAACCCTGCTCAGGGGTGGTCTCTCATATGAAGGAATATAAGTTGGACAGAGACCTATGGTTGGGTGGAAGGCTTCTCTTCCATGGCCAATTTCTTGGAAAACTTCAATTAAAAGATAAGTGTTCATTGTGTTTTTAATTATGCCCAATTTCTATGTTATGAATATTTATTTATTCATGTCAATTTGAATGAAATGGATAGTGTAAATTATTTAGTAGGAGGCTTGTGCATAACATGAGAATGATATTAATTATGTGTGTGATTTTTTTATTATCATGAATGTGATAGAAATGTTGGTGTGTGCATTGATAGAATTTAATTTCACTGTGTATTTTAATTATTCATTGCACACATTTAAATAGTTGTGAATTTTGTGATATGGTCATGGGGATAAATTGATCATGATACATAGCGCTCATGTCTCCCTCCATGGGTTGGATTGATGGGCGATGAAGTGACACCCTATGCCAAACCATGTGGATATTTCTCTAGAAAGTCATGCTACAATGTGACTAGTATCATAACCAACCACATAGATAATTAGTGTGACTAAACATGTGTATCCCCCACGTAGGGAGAGGCCCTTCCTAAGAGGGTGTCATTCATAGGAGTTACAATGACCAGACACATAATCATGTGATTGTTAGCACCCTTTGTACGTATGCCTAGGGTCCCTTAAAAAAACAAATGGAAAAATATGATTAGGAAGTGATGGTGGCTTACTTGGAACTCACATATTGGAAAATTGTTAGACCAATCATCCAGAATCAACAAAAATAGATTTAGGGTTAAAAATATCAAATGGTTTAAATGTATTCTAGATGTGGGAACCACCCGTATATACCCATTTTCCCCAAAAATTTAAACAACTAATTCAAGAGATTTGTAACTTCGATCGATGAGCCCTCAACTGCATCACAATGAGGATTGCAATCTCTTCATCATTGTACCATTTGTTTCACCCCCCACAAAAATTCATCAGACCCTATTTATTATCCATTTTTTCATATACAACTATCCATTTTTTAATGTCGTTTACACCATTAAATGGTTTATCATGTACATTATTACATGATCATATGTTTAATGTGTGAAAAAATTTGGTCAAACATGTCACAACTCACATGAGCTATTTCACTTACCATGTCACATGAACTATTTCACTAACCCCAGTTTTACATTACGATTTGATACCCAATTTACAATAATTTAAGTCTACCAGGCCTTTCTAACCCTGAATCACTATACACCACTTGTTGAAGATTGCTTCCAAGTCACAGTTACACATCCATACTTCGATTAAGGGAAGTCATGAGCCTCATGATTACTAGATTGTATCATCTCGATTTTATTGTCAGACCTTTCAAGTACAATATTTTATTTTCCATCATTAATGAAATCCACATATTTCTATATGTCATCACTGCCATTGACTTCAACAACACTTATTGTAGGAGTTACTGTAGCATCAATTGTACCCAAGTTAACCCTCCATCTAACAAGGTTAACCTCAGACTAAGTAAGAATATTCATCATCGCTCCTTGCCTCAGTAGTCCCCCATAATGCAGATTTCTGCTTTGCATCTTAAGAGAGCTATTAGGAAGGGTTGTAAAGCTTATGTAATAACAATAACTGATGAGGAGAATCTAAATAAGACAGATAAATTAAAATTGGAAGACATACCAGTCTTAAGAGAATATGTTGATGTATTTCCGGAAGAAATTCCAGGATTACCTCCGAAAAGGGAACTAGACTTTACGATTGAGCTGGTACCTGGTGCAGTACCCAGCTCAAAGGCCCCTTATCGAATGAACATACTTGAACTTAATGAATTAAAATCACAATTAAAAGAACTTATTGATAAAAAGTATATTTGACCTAGTGTGTCTCCCCTGGGGGCACCTGTCATCTTTGTTAAGAAAATGGACGAAACCATGCGACTTTCCATAGACTACCATCAGTTGAATAAGATGACTATTAAAAATAGATACCCATTGCCTTGCATAGATGATCTGCTTGATCAACTACGTGGAGCCACGATGTTTTCGAAAATTGATTTAAGGTTTGGATATCATCAAGTTAGGATTAAAGATGAAGATATCTTTAAAACAACTTTTAGAACTCGATATGGCCATTACGAGTTTGTCGTCATGCCATTTGGGCTTACTAATGCCCAGTTGTTTTTATGTGTTTAGTGAACAACGGTATGCATAAGTATTTAGATAAGTTTGTAGTCGTGTTTATCGATGATATATTAATCTATTCAAAAACTGAAGCAGAACATAAAGAACATTTAAAAATTATTTTGCAAAAGTTACGAGATCATCAACTCTTTGCAAAATTTAGTAAATGCAATTTCTTCAAAGATAAGATTCAGTACTTAGGTCATGTGGTGACTAAGGGATTTCGGTGGATACCGAAAAGATATAGGCAATCGAAGATTGGCCAGTTCCTAAGGATGTAACTGATGTTCAATCCTTCATGGGTATTACTGATTACTACCGGGGGTTCATTGAAGGTTTTTCGAGAATCGCGAATCCGATAACTTCTTTGCAGAACAAAGGAAAGAAATTTGATTGGAACCAGAAATGTGAGGAAAGCTTTAAAAAGTTAAAAACTTTATTAACCAGTGCACGTATTTTAAGAATAGTTGATCCCAATAAAGAATTTGTAGTGTGCACGGACGCCTGCAATGATGGTTTAGACGATGTTCTGACTCAAGAAGGGCATGTTATTGCCTATGAGTCTAGGAAATTAAAAATTTATGAAAAGAATTATGCAACTTATGATATGGAATTAGCTACTGTTATACATGCTCTAAAGATGTGGCGTCATCACCTAATTGGTAGAAAATTTATTTTAATGACTGATAATAAATGACTAAAGTATCTGTTAGATCAGCCTAATCTAAATGCCAGACAAGCTAGGTGGCTAGCTTTTCTAAGTGAGTATGATTTCAAAATTCAGCACATTAAAGGTAAAGAAAATAAAGTTGTTGATGCATTAAGTAGGAATGCAAGACTAAATTTCACAGCAGTTATCAGCACTTATACAACAAATCTGGATGAACAGCTTAAAGCAGGGATAGAACAAGATAAAATTTACTAAAACTTACAAGCTAAAACAAAAGAAAATCCAACAGAAAGCTTAAGTAAAGGGTATAGTTTGAATACAAAAGAATTTTTACTGTATAAAGACAGAATGTATGTACCTAACATACCTAAAGTTAAGTTGTTAATTTTGGATGAAATCCATAAAACTCAATACTCAGGTCATCCAGGTTATCAAAAGACTATAACTATGTTACGAAAAGAATATTTTTGGCCAAATATGAAGACTGAATTAGCAGAGTATATTGCTAGATATTTTGAATGTCAGCAGGTGAAAACTGAACATCAACACCTAGCTAGATTACTTCAGCCATTACCCATTTCTGGCTGGAAATGGGAGATAATTAGTCTCGATTTTATTATTGGACTGCCTAAAAATCAGAATTCAAATGATTCTATCATGGTAGTGGTCGATAAGTTAAGCAAAGCAGCCCACTTTATACCTGTCAAAACTACGTATAAAGCTGCAAACATAGCTGATATCTTTCTAAAACAAATTTTCTGAATGCATGGAATACCGAAAGTTATAATCTCAGATAGAGATCCTAAATTTACAGATAACTTTTGGAAATCTCTGTTTAAAGGATTAAACACTACATTAAATTTTAGTACTTCGTTCCATCCTCAAACAGATGGACAGACTGAAAGAGTAAACCAAGTACTGGAAGATTTATTAAGAATGTATGTGAAAGACCAGCAAGGTAAATGGGAGGATTATTTGCATCTGGTAGAATTTGCTTATAATAATAATTATTAGGCATCAACCATATTTAGTCCTTTCGAAATCTTGTGTGGAAGGAAATGTAATACTCCTATCTCTTGGAGTAATTCGGTGGATAGATTTGTATTAGGTCCTGAACTATTAAAGGAAATGGAATAAATTGTAAAGCAGGTACAAGGTAATCTGAAAGTTGTGCAGGATCGACAGAAAAGCCAAGCAGACCTTAAAAGAACTCCAAGGGAGTTTCAGGTAGGTGAACATGTGTTCATCAAGGTGAGGCCCAAAAAGAGCTCTTTGAGATTGGGAAGTTGTGTAAAACTAGCACCTCGTTACTGTGGTCCATTTGAAATACTGTCTAGGATTGGACAAGTAGCTTAACAATTAGCATTACCACCAAATTTAAGAGTACATAATGTTTTTCACATTTCTGTATTAAAGAAATATGTTCATGATGGAACTCATTTTGTTAACTGGAATGATGTACAGGTGGAACCAGAAGGAGATTTTTTGGTGGAACCAGACTGTATCCTCGAGCAGAGGGAGATCACACTTCGGAATTGCACCATTGGTTAGGTGAAGGTGCAATGGAAGCACCTTAGTCCGGAGGAAGCCACCTGGGAATTGGAAAGTAATATGCGGGATGCATATCCAATTCTGTTCCGGGGGGATTATGAGGATGAAGAATAAATAACATCAAGGACGATGTTATGCTCAAAGGGGGTGTGTATGTCACATGCCCCAATTTTTGCAAAAACAATATAATATTATTTATTTTATTTGAGGACAATATGTTAAATTTTATGCTAAGTTGTAATTGATGACTCAGCAGAGTCAAGGATATTTAATGTAATTATGAATATTTTTATTATAAATAAATAAAGGAGGAGACAACAGCTTAGGAGAGCTGTTAAAAGAGTGTTTACTGGTCAAATTGGTGGAGGAGACTAGGTGGAGAGCAAACAGACATGTGGCAGCGTCCTCAAACCACTTCCAACTGTTGCAGGTGGCAACCTCCCTACATTTGGGGTCATGATTCCCCAAGAAAGTGGAATCAGAGCAGGTGGCTCAATTAATGAAAGCTGACCCAAAAGACCTAGGCAATCTTTATAAAATTGCCCATTGAAGAGAGCTGAGGCTGCTCATTTTAGAGAAGTGATCATTCAGGGGAATGTACTTCAGAGAAATTCAATGGAAGGGAATTGTGGAAAGAGTTTGAGGGGATAACTGCTGAGTGATCTAGTGCAGCTTTTAAGTTGAAAGATCCTACTGCTGAGTGCAGGGTGTTTTACTGAGTTATTGGACCAGTTTGTTGTTTGCATGCTCCACTAGTTCTCAGCCAAGAAGACCAGGAACAGGCTCGGGGGTCCTAAGGAAGCGTTGTTTGAGCGTTCTCCAAGAGTTTGGTAGGGAGGAACGGCCTCCTAACGTTGTTGTTGTCTATCCTAATCAGGTTCTACATTATTTTGTTTTATCGTGTTAGATAGATAAATTTGAAGCTGACTGTTAAATGCATGTTAAATATTTAGTTGTAAAATGCTAGAATTTAGTAATCTTTTAGATTATTGAAGAAATGAATTTGAAAATTAATGTGTTAGAATGGAAAATAATTATAGTCTGTGTTTTTCCACACATGGAAGGACCAGGACGTACTCCAGCACAGATAAAGTATTTACAGTAGATGAAAGAAAATGTTAAGAGACTGAATAGAATAGATTTGGTTCTGCATTTCATAGTTAGCAGAGTAATTTATTTAAGTATGTAGGTTATTATTAAAAATAATAATAATCTGGTTATCTATGTTTATTTTTTTAAACAAGCTTATTTATGTAAATATATATTGGAAAAGAAATAGCAGTAATCTAGTACAAGTAGAAGGATTAAGATGATAAGAAAATATCTTAGTAGATAAGACTGTGTATTTACAGACAGTAGATTAATTTTTATTCAAGTTAAAATATTATGGAGGTTAAACTGTGTATGATAGGTTTATATTTCTTTGTGTTCACTTAGTAACTGAATGAAATGCAGCAGAAAAATCACAGTCAAGTTACAATGTTAACATTCAGTTCAGTAAAGAAAATAACCACTAATCATATAGTTTATTTTCTAATAATATCAATTCATTTAAGACTAATAATTACTATAAACTAAATAGCGTTATATTCAAAGTACTTAACTTATAAAGAGCAAACTAAGTTACAGAATCTATGCTTATCTTTGCAAAGAACTCTGAATAAATTCTATCTGTCAGTTTAGTAAATAAAAACAATGAAAATATGATTAATAACTAATATAAAAATAAATATCTATTTATATAAAAACTATTTTATAATTATCAAACAGGCTTACACTTGTGAAGGTAAAACTACAGGGTCGAAACCCTAAAACAATTTATCTAATCATTATAAATAAAAAAACAATTAAACTAAAATCCAATTATCCGGATAATTAGATCAATAAACAATTCAACTACTATAGATTGTTTACAATCTTTTTTAAAGACAAATGAAATGTTACAAGTCAAATTGTCACAACACACCTGTGATGAAAATTTAACCAAGATTAATAAGTAACAGAACCTATTTAAAAATAAATTGAAAAATTAATTTAGACAAGGGTTTCATTCAAGAAAACCCTAGCTTGTATTTCCCAAGCAAATAAGTAAATATTATAAACTACACAATATGACTGGGTTACAGTCTTAAATATTAACAATAATCTATTGCAAAATATATTAGACAGTAATAATATTCATTAACAATCGATTAGGGTAAAACCCTAACATACACAGAGTCAAAATATACAGTATCACTGCAAAACGAAACTGAGTTCGAGAAAAAAACCAATGTATTACATTGACAGACCGTAAGGCCGAAAATTTAAACTAATTACAACACCCAGCTCACGGTCGGGACTACCCAACGACAAAGTGAGGGTTTGTAAACAGAATAGAACCAACAGCTTTTAAAAACAAGAAAATCATTTATCTAATGGCGAAACTGGACAAGCTTCCAAGCTCAGGGTTTCACCATCAACAACCCTGTTACAAGTAGGGTAAGACCCATTCGTTAAACCCAGGGCTTACTGGATTGAAGCCATGAGCCTTCGAAGATAGCCGGCGTTATCTTCATCATAGGTTGCAAGAATAGTCTCAAGTTCCTACAAAGAGAGCACAATATTGTGCGTTAAATTTTAAAACTCTTTACTATTGAAAAACCTAACTGTAAACATGATTTTACTGTGAGTCTTCTATTCTAGAAAGAAAGCCAAACATTTACCGTTAATAAATAATATCGAACAGTCTAGCAAAGAGACTGTCACCGACTGCAAAATGCACTTACAAAACCTCCAAACCCTAGGACATCGGCAAGAGCAAAACCAACAGCAGCGAAGCCTTAGCTTCTCACAGCAGTGACAGGCCACGGGGAAGGCAAGATGGAGCTACAGACAAACCGCAAGCCAAGTGCAAATAAAACCAGTAAACTCTCGCATATTAACATCCACAGCTAAGAAGAAGTCACAGCAAGATCGAACACTGAAGACTACAACAACGTTAAACCCAAGTTTTGGAGTAAGCTAGAACATGAAGAACACTCACGACCGCCATGAAACCTTGCAGAGCAGCCCGAAGGCAAGCATGAACCTCGGAGGGAGAATGACAAGTGATTAGGGTTGCAAGAGTTTTATATCACCAATACTTGGATAGGAGGTGACCACGTTCCCTCAAATATTTCCAACCATGCAAGGGTCGATTCCAAAGTCTACCTGCAATGCAATCATCCCAATTATTAAAACAATGATTTTTATCAAACATTGCATGAACTATGATATATGCATATACATATCACATCGTTAATCATATATAATATTTATCGTAATGTTTGATAGCTTGATTTTGGGCGTTTGGGTAAAAAAATAATATGTTAACGTTGACCTAGTGAAAGGTGGTAACCACTTAATCTTTTGGATATCCCAAAGTCGATTTTGCTTAGAACCTCTCTATATACAAGTAGATTTATATAATTGCAAGACAATGTTAAGTAAGCATGTTTTACAATCCAAACTTATCACTTATAAACCAACAACTCGGATGGTTATAATTTATGGAGTTGAACAGCATAGTAAAAGTTTATAAACATGACTTTTACATAGTTCGACTTTGGTTTAAACTTTCATAGACTCTAGTTGGTTCTCGATTTGTCAAAACTCATAATTTACCATAATTGTTTATATTGGGCAAGATACTCTATGATTGATCAAGATAACATGTACTTAGCATAGGGTAGAATTTTGATCATAATAGAAAGATCTACCATAATAGCCACTATAGACATAAACTTAATGCAAGAGAGGCATTATGGTAATAATAAAATTACAATGGAATAACCTTACTCAAGCCTATAATCATTGGAACGACACTGATTGACTTAGATTTAGGAAGTAAGGGAAAACAATATTCCATGTGAAATGATGCAATTATTTTACAATAATCAAGCTTATAATATCAAGGAGTTTTACAAACAGTAAGTTTCCCCACAGAATGTAAATAATGATCCGTTTGGTACTTTAGTAAATATTATGATAATGCATGTGGTTACAATAGTACATGCAGTACGACGTTGAAGAGGAAACTAATAACCTGTTAGTGAGCAACCGGTTTGTACATACAAGTAACAGGTTGATATTTTCTATAACTAGTAGGTTAAAAATAAAATCGAATCGTATATTCTTTTGAGAATCTTTACCATCAGTATTGATAGAAGTTGTTCCATGTATAAAAACAAATAGTACGAATAAGTGTAACATTGCAAGTTAAGCATGTTAAAATAGAAATGAATATACGACAAAGATTACGAGTTTAGAGTTCACAGTAAGTATCTTTAGTGTCACTAAGCTTGATAAAGAAAGGACCCGTTTATCTGAACTTTGCTTACAAGAAAAACTGGAGAAGATAAACTACTTTACCTCATTGAAGTTGCTTGAAAATTATCAGCTTATTTTACTAGCATATTATTTTGCAAACAGAAACACTTCTTGATACTTTATGAATTTAAAACGTCTACTTGTTCGATCGTACCTGTGAACCTATAACAACCAGCAATCTGTCTACATTAGCATAAATGCTAAGTAAGCCCAGGATTCAAAGTTAAATTCCACCTACTTGCCATAAAGTAGACTCATTAGTAAACTGAAAGAAAACAGTATGCAAGTAAATCTTATTTACGTTACGAAAAATAAGTTGCTTTAGTTAACATAATTCGAAAATGTGTAATACTAATCATTGGACTGTTTCATTTTCCGCTAACCATTAGCTGTTAGTAAACTGCATATTCAGCATTTTATGTTATCTCAAAATTTTAAATTTTTGTGAAAATTTTGGGTTTTGACATTTGTTGTGACAATACAATGCCCATTGACAATAATAATGTCTTCCACAATATTGTATATTTGATGGGATATTCTTGTATAAGCTGAAAATGTTGGTTTTGAAGTTTCAGTTAGGATACAATCAGTTTTGTGAGGAGGCAAGAGCAAGAGGGGTTAATTTTTACACTAGTGGAGAATAGGTAGCTTCCTATGCCCGAGGATTGGGGCGGAGGATGAATAATCAAGCAAAGTGGGTAGTCTTAATGCAATGTATTGAACTTATGCAGGACCTTTACATTCATAATGTTTAGGTTTTTAGGGAATCTTGGATAGTTATTCAATTCATGTAGAGCATCCTAACTAGGAAGAGGAAGGAGATAGGGAAAGTTCAAAAGAGAATCCTATCCTTCATCAAGGACATTTCCAAAGTTCAATTCCATCATATCTAGCGGCATAATCATTCCTTTGCTGACAAACAAGCCAATATTGGAGCTAAACTTGACAAGGGGAACTTTTGGTTGGTAACTCCTTCATCCCTATAGTTGAATGGGTGAATTGCTTTCAATATTCATATTAAAACCCCCGCCCCCACCCCACTATGGGAAGTAATGGAGACGTTCATATGGGCCTTAGTGCGATGGGACATAGCCTTCATTTTCGCTGTGACATTTATGGCATTTGGGACAGGTGGATTAATATGGTGGCGATCGGGCGTGATCTTTCATCGCCACAACCAGGCTATTTACTCTCATGTCCTTTCCCTTCATTCCTCTAGCAATTTTCTTTTCAAATTTAGTTCAGATTTTGGGATGGACCATCGCCCATATGTTTTGGGTCTTGTTAATTTATATAGCTCTCAAGCTCTAGATTGTTGCATGCTTTCTGTGGAGAATATCATACAAAGTCCTAGGCATGTTGTTTATGGGAATTCCTTGTGTGAGAACGACATTAGAGTTATGGAAAATCTCTATGTTGAGTCTTTGCTTGCAGAGGAAGACATATTGGACGAAATTCGCAATGGTCTTCGACGTTTGAGGATTGCAATGGTGGATTACAAAAGATGCTTTGTTGTGTGTATGAGCTTTCGAAGGTTGTTCTGGACAATAATAAAAGAATTTCTTTGGACATTCCATGCATGGACACTACTTTGGACGATTTGGAGAGTGGTTATCATGTGCAAGTGGGAGAAGTCGAGAATCATCGTTGTAAGATGCTGGAAATGGAAAGAGTGATGGGAGGTAAGCTTGTGGCGTTGCGTAACGCCATCATTAAGCTAAAGCATGTTCACCAAGAACAAAGGATGCATGCAAACGAAAGGAATGAAGTTCATTATGTTCACCTCAAAGAAATTCTTGAAGAACTGCATGCTAAAATCATCTTGCTTGGAAGAGGAAATAGTGGGCCCTCTTGTGAGCAGAATGAGGCTTCTCCTATGGGTGAGCTTTCCATAGTTCAGTCGGTGGAGGAAGAAAACATGGTGCAGAAATGATTATCTTCTTCTCTGTCTTTTTTGTTAATGTTTTTTTGCTTACTGCTATGCGTCCAGTATATTAAAATATAGTTGTTAGGGGAGTTAGAATGTATTTTGGAAAACTTTCTTATGTTCTGTTCAAAACTGAGCATTCAGATTCAGACTATCTGGTCTTTTTAGCTCAAGATTTACTATTTGGTTACTTTCCGATCCCTAGGAACGTATGTACTCTCGTTTCTTTAGAATATAAAAAACTACTTCTCGTTTCTGTTAAAAAAACAAAAAAGGATACATCAGTTTTGATGCTAAAAATTAGAACCTCCACAGTACTCTACATAGTCAAGACTTACATGCTTACTAAAATAACAAAACCAAATGGCACGAGCCTCCAGACAACCAAAACTTGTAAAAATGAACCAAGAATCATGGACATCCCATAGTTAAAGAAACATAGAAGTTTGCCATTTTCATCTGCATACTTCGATGACACTCCTTTGAGCACTCTTATATCTATTCTCTATCTTCAATTTAGATTTGATTACTTGCTTAGATGAAATTTATGAAAGGTCAATCATCGTCACAAAACTCCATTTGCTTCAAACACCTAAAGATATGTATCCAGCATTTGAAAGACAGAATGCTTTTCTGAAAATGGTCTCAAATTGACAATTTCATGATTTCGTGCCATTCAAAAGCAATTTTTCGACACCTAGGCCTAATTGACAGAGGAGCAATTGGCCTAATGCGTTCAGATGATCCTTCGATCAGCACTTGGACAATTAATTAGCATAAAGCATTTCCGATTTACTTTTAGACTGCGTTGTCAATGGAGCATTTCGGCGGTGGATGCATTTATTTTATTTTCAATTGCAAGGGAGTCTATCCCACATGCAACATAAAAAAAATATTCCATATGTTTATCTATATAGTCTTGGCGCGATGGGCAAAGGTTTCTCTTCTTGGCGCTCCATGTGTGACGCTTGGCACTTAATGGTTGACTCCATGTAATATGACAAGAGGGGAGAAGCAAGCTCTTTAATAAAATAAATATAAAACGTCAATTTCAAACTTTTTAATAAAATAAATATACAACAAGTGTTGTATTTATCTTATTATGTTTTTAAATATCTAATTTTTAATAAAATAAATATAAAACATTATTGAGAAAACTATATAAAATGGTTTTTTAATTTATATTTACTTTATTACTAATACTCTTTATTTATATATATTTTTGGCTCAAGGACATAAAAAGGCAAAGGTAGAGCTTGCACAATTTTTTTTAAGGCTTTGACAAATTTGATAAGAATTTAAGGCATTTTTAGATGCAAACAAATAGAATAAGATTAGAGATACATATTATAAATTAATTAGGATAGAGGTTTGAGGCGGTAAAAAAACTAATTGGGTCAACATAAATAATTTAAGGCTTTGGTGAAAATGCTATTAGACTTGAATTTTCAGCGTTGTTTTTTTTTTTTTTTTTCGGTCAATGTGCTGTTAAAAACTAAAAATTTTGATGCGTAAATTTCAGTGCTAACACCACACACACAATGTCTCCTATAGCTACTACTCCTAGCAATTCCACCACCTATTGATTATGAATCACAAGTTTACCCCAAATGTCATGGTTAAGTGTCAACACCATGAACTTTGCTACAATTATGATAAACAAATATTTATGAGGTCATAATTGCAAAGAACAAAAAATATTTCAAATGAAAGCATCTCCACATGATCCCCTCAATGACACCATCATGAAGGATTTTCCAGAACCCAACAAAATGGATCCTAGGCCACCTTTGTAAAATGCTCTCAATATGTTAGCTCAAGAGGAGCAATCACAAATTTCACTCCATGTCTTATGAAGTTTCTCTACACCTTAGACATTGAAGTTGATTGGCTACATCAAACACTATAAAGTCATTATATTGATTGACAGTGGTAGATCCCATAATTTCATTCTTCGGTGAGTGGTTGAAGAAACCTATTGCTATATCTGGTTTATATCTTATTTCTAAATTATGATCACAAATGGAGGTATAATGAAATGTGGTGGTTGTTGTGAAAACATGAAACTACAAATGGGTGAGTACCATCTCAAAATACATATGTTCACTATTGACATGGGTGGTTGCAATATGGTTTCGGAGGACAAATGGCTTGAAACTTTGGAATCGATCACCGTGGATTTCAAAGCTGTCCCTCTTAGTTTACTCAGGGTAGGCACACACATCACATCAAAGGAATTATTTTAGGTTCTCCTCAAATAATTTCCTCCCATCGAATGGAAAAGTTTTTGAAAAAATGTCACTCATATAGCATTGCTTAGTTCAATGCCATCCAAATCATGAAAGCACCCACCCAAAATATTTACCTTGATTTGTAACAAGTTATCCCCCAATATCAACAAGTTTTTGAGACACCAAAAGGTTTTCCCCCATCCCATGGGAAACATGACCATGGTATTCCATTAATCTCAAGCAATCAACCTCCCATTGTAGGCGCTTATCTCCACACATTTGTACAAAAAAATAAAATCAACAACATCATTCAAAAATTATTGGAGGTCGACATCATTCATTCCAACACGGGCTCTTATTCCTCGCCAATGACTATAGTCCTCAAATTGGAGGGTGTCTAGTGCATGTGTCTTGATTTTTAGGCTCTCAACAAATTAACCATTAAAATAAATTCCTTATGCTTGTCATTAATAATCTCTTAGATGAGTTGCATCAAGCCAAATTCTTCACCAATCTCTAACTTCAATCGGGCTACAATCAAATATGAATGAAAGAGGAAAACATATCCAAGACGTCTTACACTCGGGTCACTATAAGTTCTTAGTCATGCCCTTCAACCTATGTAGTGCCCCATCCACTTTTCAAAGCTTCGTGAACAAGATATTCTACCCCTTCCTCTACCATGTTGTCTTGGTTTTCTTCAATGATATCTTGGTATGCAATTCCACCTAGGAAATTCACCCCAAGCATGTTGCTCTTATTTTGCAATTATTACAAAATCACCAATTATTTGTGAAATGATCCAAATGTACTTTTGGAGCAACTGAGGTTGAACATTTAGGTCATATTGTAAATTAGGATGGTGTACATGTTGACCCCAAGAAAATGGAAGATACACAAAACTAGCCACATTCCAAATCTCTCAAAAGCTTGAGAGGCTTTCTTAGCTTATTAGCTACTACCATAAGTTTGTATAAAACTATGGTAAGGTTGTAGCTTCCCTTCATCATTGCTTTAAAATATTGCTTTCTCCTAGAATAAAGCAATGAAGTAGACCTTCTCCCCCCTAAAGGGTCTATGTGCACTACCGTTGTTTTAGAATGTGACCTCTAGTTGTGGTATGGGAATATTGTTTATGCAAGATGGACACCCATTAGACTTCACCAATAAGCAACCTATGTAAGCAAAACTTAGCAAATCCACCTATGAAGAATTAAATGATGGTTATTCTCCACCTCGTTGAGAAAATGGCGACAAGTGACATTTCCAATTCAAAACAGACCATCATAGAATCAAGTATTTCTTAGAACAACATTTTTCCTCGCCAAAACAACATAAATGGGTTAATAAAATGGTGGGGTTTGATTATGAGATCATATATAAAAAGGGTCATGAAAATGTAGTGGTAAAAGTTGTCTAAGCAATTTGAGGAGAAGAGTTCATGCTTTGTATTTCCTTACCAGTTCTAGCATAGCTCACCATCGCACATTGGAAATGGATGGCCTGAACACTGTCAAGAAACTTGGCTATAAGAAGAACTAAGCCCTCCATCAAGGTATGCATGGCACCAAAATACGTTATCACACAAGGAGCACATTTTTCTCACCTTGGATATGGCTTTAAAAGAGCAAATCTAAGAAAACATTTGTTCTCAACAAGAAGCCACTCAACTTTCATATGAGTAAATAAAGCACTCGTTCCTTTAGGAAATCATAAAAAATAGATATCCAAAAACTTTGTTGCAACCTACAAAACACTAGTCAATGGCACTAGGGAAAACTAGTAAACTCGCTAAGTGAATCGTCGCCACTTCCAATTCCCAACCATATCTAGGCAGATAGTTATATGGATTTTATCAGGGGGATTCCCTAGGCATGCAATAAAACAATTATTATGATGGTAATAAATTGTGTTACCAACAATGCTCACTTTTATGTCTTACCATGTAATGTACCTTTTGTGGAATTTTGGAGAGAATTACAAATTGGGCAAAATTCGAGCTTAACTAGTCATGACTTTAGAGGGTTCCAGCTTTCACCAAATCATCCTGAATTTGAAAGGAAATGGTATGGTGAGCCTTAAAACATACCAAGGTGTTTTATGGACACTTTGTATATGAATTTATACCTCTTCAACCTTGTTTGGGGATGATGACAAAAAGGCCAAAATTACTAGGAAATTGTGATGAAATCCCCCTAGGGTGTGTTAAAATATTGTAACTTCAAAGGATATTCTAAATGTAATTTACTAATGTACCCCAAGGGAGATGTTATTATTCCTCCTTTGGGATGTTATTATTGTAATTGGTCATCATAGATTCATGAGGTAAAGCCTCCATTGTAAGTCGGGTCAATAGTACCCCAATGAATATAATATAATATTATTTTGAGTCTTCCTAGGTGAAGTCAGCACAACCAGTTTAGTGAGGCCGACTTGATTCGGGTAAAGGTCAATTGATGAAAAGTGTATAAATAGAGGATATGTGTTCCTCATTATAACATAGACTCACTCACTTTTTTAGCACATAGGAGAGAGAGAGAGAGAGACATGTCAGCAAGGAGGATAATACATGTTTTGAAGTTTTATCTTATACATCTTATACAGAGGAAGTTTCGTTGGGTTTTCTTCCCCTTAAGGGTTTCCTGGGATAAATACTGTGTCTATCTTGTGAGTGTGCTTATTTCAGTGATTCTACATATGCTACTGTTGTGAAATTGGATTAAACACTAATGATATCTAGCTTAGCATATGAAATCTTAACATGGTATTAGAGCTAGCCTGAATAGAACAGCTTTCACAAGGTGAAACTTTCTCTCCTCTCCCTCCGAAAGAAATTAGGGTTTCTGCAAAAATTGTAATTTTTGAATATCTGCTTCCATAGAAAGTTGTGCCTCCCTAGAGCACATATATTGAGCCCAATATCGAAGTTTTTGGGTGGTTGAATCTCTGAGAAATCCAAACCCTAGTTTGGCCCTGAACCAAAAACTAGAGAAAACCAGAACTATAAATTCTGTAGAAATTGAAACCTCACAAGTAATATTTGAAGGGTGAAGATTTGGGATCTCCAAAAATCAAGTGGACCAACCAACTCACCTCACTCAAGCGCATCTCTTGGTAATGCCAGCTTTTCATTTTAAGAAAATTCATTTTTTAGTGACTTCCTAGATAGGATGGCCCCAAGCACCCCTAAGCTTGAGAACAAATTGGAAGGAATATAAAACTTCCTAGCATGGATGTATAGGATTGGTATCAGTCTAAAGAAGAATGGTCTTGAGACTTATATCGAGGATGAAGTTGCAGAACCAACAGAAGTTGAAGCTAAGGAGAATCGTGAACAAGAAGTAATCAAGGAAATGAGGATCATTGTTGATTCTATCAAAGATCACTTGATCCCTCAAGTGTAATCTAAGAAGAAACCATAGAAAATGTATGATGCACTTTCCATAATGTATGAGGGAAGAAACATCAACAGAAAGATGAATTTGAGATCTCAACTGAAGGGCACCAAGATGAGTAAAGGAGAATCAATTCAAGATTACTTCACAAGGGCCTCCCGATTCAGGGAAAAACTAATTTATAATGGAGACACCCTTGATGAGGATGAACTAGTTATGACTGCTCTCAATGGTCTCACTAGACCTTAGGATTCATTCATACAAACTTTGTGTTCTAGAAAAGAAAGTATGAAGTTTGACATTGTTTGGGAATATTGCATTCAAGAAGAAGCTAGAGTAGCTAATAGAGAAGCTCTACTCAAAGAATATGACCAAGCTCTAGCCATACAAACTAAAGGAAGAAAACAATCAAACTTCAATAAGGGTAATCATAAACCTTCAAAGAAGAAGTTTCAAAAGAAAAGAGTAAACAATCGGAAGAAATATTACTCAAAGTATCAATGTTATAACTGGAATAAGATAGGACACCTTTCCAGAGTGTGTCCATCATCATCAAAGAAGAAAAAAAACAAAATACATCATGCTCATCTAGATGAAGATGAGGAAGAAGAAGAAATACCTCAAAAGAGGCTAACAAAAGAAGAAGATGTAGAAGAATATGTACTATTCTCTGCACTCTCTGGGTCTGTAACACCTGGAGAAGATACATGGTTTATTGATAGTGGTGCTTCAAAGCACATGTAAAGGAAGAAGTAAACTTTGTCAAGACTTGAAGAAAATAACTCTCCTCATAAGGTATCATTAGGAGAACACTATCAGTATCCCATCAAAGGTATTGGTGAATCAAGCTACAAGCTTGACTTTGGGACTTCCATGAAGATTAAGGGAGTACTATATGTACCAGGTTTGAAAAAGAGCCTACTTTCCATCTCAGCACAAGATAAGAAATTATATAGAGTTGTTTTTATAGATGGACAAGTAGTTATGTGGTCCTAAGGAAAGACACTTGAAGATGTTGTGGCCATTGATGAAGAAGAAGTAGGATTGTACAAACTCAAAGGCCATCCAGAGACATCCCTTGTCCATGAGACTACTAGATCAAGTGAACTATGGCATAGGAGGCTTGCTCACATCAACTACAAAGCACTTCCCTGTGTGAGCAAGGTGGTAACAGGGTTACCAGATCTGAAGATTGATCATTAGGTAACTTGCAAAGGATGTGCAAGAGGAAATAATATCAAGAATCCCCTTCTGTAAAGTGAAACAAAGACTAAAGCTACATTGGAATTGATTCATTCTGATGTATGTGGTCCTATCCCCTCCACATCATTGAGTGGATATGAATATTATGTCCCATTTATTGATGACTATATTCAAGAAAGAGTGAAGTGCTCAGGAAATTCAAGGAATTCAAAGCCTTGACAGAGAACGATTCAAAAACAAGAATCAAGACACTAAGATCATATAATGGTGGAGAATATACTTCAAAATAATTTGAATCATTCTTCAAGGAGGCTCGAATCAAGAGGGAACTAACCACTTCCTACAATCCTCAACAGAATGTTGTTACAGAAAGAAAGAATAGAATCATTATGGAAGCAATGAAAACGACAATTCATGACCAAGACCACCCCATGCACCTATGGGCTGAAGTAGAAAGAACAAATGTGTATGTGAAAAATAGATTATCTCATGGTGCTCTTGGATTCAATACTCTTGAAGAAATGTATATAGAAAATAAACCTTAATTGATCCATCTCAATATATTTGGATGTCCAGTATATGTACATATTTTGAAAGAGAAGAGAACCAAGTTGGATCCTTCTGGAAAGAAGGGAATATTTGTTGGATACTATGAAGTCTCTAAATCCTTCAGGATATACATTTCAGGATTCCATCATATCAATATTAGTAGGGATGTAACATTTGATGAAGAGGCAAATCTTAAGAAATCCAGAAGGTGTCAGCTTGAAGAAGTACATGAAGAGGATGTACCTCCCAGAAAGAGAGAAGTTGAACCCTCTCTTAAAATAGTAGCATCTGAAGATAATGATATGTTAGAACTTGAGAAACACCCTACTATGGATATATCTTGAAAGAGGAAACCTTCTTGGGTAATAGAAATCATACAAGAAGCAGAGAGATATGGAGCTCCAGAAAGCTCCATAAGAACAAGCAAAAGATCAAATCCATACTCCAGTTGTGTAGCTTTGATGTGTGACCTTGTAGATCAAGAACCCACCAGCTACGAAGAAGTTGTACAGAAGAAAAGTTGGTGGAAGCAATGACAGAAGAATACTAGTCAATAATGAAGAATGATGTTTGGGATATAGTACCCAAACCATAAAACAAGAGTGTGGTATCTTAGAAATGGATCTACAAGATAAAACATGTTGATGATGGAAGTATTGAAAATTACAAGGAAATATTTGTGCCTGGAGGATTCTCTCAGAAAGAGGGGATTGATTATGATGACACATTTTCTCCAGTAGAAAGTTACACTTCCATCAGAACCACGATGGCACTTGCTTCCATGATGAAGTGGGATCTACACCAGATGGATGTAAAGATAGTCTTCTTGAATGATATGATTGAGGAAGAGGTTTACATCGAACAACCACAAGGATTTCAAGCCGAAGACAGAGTGACTCGTGTATGTAAGTTAAAAAATGATATATATGGACTGAAGCAAGCTCCTAGAGCTTGGTATGGCAAAACATATAGCTTCTTGACAAGCTTGGGATTTACCAAGAGTAAATCTAATCCTAACATTTACATGAAGGTTATGAATGATGAACCTGTCATACTATTACTGTATGTAGATGATCTATTTCTTACTGGAAATGGAAAACAGATCACATATTGCAACAAGAATCTAGTTGAAAAATTAGAGATGAAATACCTTGGACTGATGCATTAATTCCTCGGGCTAGAAGTGTGGAAGATCCCAGAAGGAATATTTCTGAACCAAGGAAAGTATGCAGTGGAAATCTTAAAGTGATTTGATATGTTGGATTGTAAATCCATGGCCACACCCATCGATACCAACCTAAAGTTGTTATCTGATGAATCATCAAAGTTAGTGGATATGACTTAGTACATACATATTATTGGGTCATTAATGTATCTAATGAATACAACGCCATATATATGTTTTTATGTGAACACCTTAAGTCAATATCAGTTAAACCTAGATGGATTCACTTGATATCTACAAAGCATGTGATGAGGTACCTAAAGGTACGATAGACTATGGACTATACTATGTTAGAGATCATGACTACATATTGTATGGATATACAGATTCAAATTGGGCAGGAAGTGTCGCAGACAGAAATAGCACCTCAAGTGGATGTTATTGTTTGGGATCCGCCATGATCTCATGGTTTAGTAAGAAACAATACATTGTTTCTCTCAGCACAGCTGAAGAAGAGTACATAGCAACTTGCTCCATTAGTTGTGAAGTGATACGGATTCGAAAATTGATGTCAGGTCTATTTTACATGGAGTTGGATACCACAATGATTCTTTGTGACAACAATAGTTGCATAAATATGACATAGAATATTGTGTTCCAGGATAAATCAAAGCACATAGAAATATGATACTTTTATATAATGGATATTGTACAAAAGGGAGCTATAAAGCTACAGTATGTGATTACCGATGAGCAAGTTGGTGATGTGCTGACCAAGCCTCTACCTCAAGTAAAGTTTGAATATTTTCGTGACAAAATTGGTGTTGTTCAAAAAGCATTTCCTCGTAAGGAGGAACAATGATGATACTACAAACTTTCCTTGCAAGAAGGAATGATGAAGATATGGACTCTCTTTGAAAATGAGGAACTAGTCGAAGGTATGGACTCTCCTCGGAAAGGAAGAACAGGTCGAAGATATGAACCCTCCTCGAACAAAGGGGGATTGAATTGGTGATATAGATCCTCCCTGGAAAGGATGAGTGATGATAAGACTGAAATTGATGATGGGATGACAACGAAGCTTTAGTATGAAAGAGGCCAAGTATGCCTAAAGATGATGACAAGGTCCAACATTCACTTGTGGATGATAGTATCCTCTCTTGAGGATGGTCTTGTAGGAAATAACACTATGTTCCTAAGAGTGGTCCTTACTAGCTAAGGATGGCCCTTCATATGTTACTCTCTCATGGAGAGTACCCACATTCATTTTTGGATAACGTAGAATAATACTCGCTTAGGATTGGTCCTAGATTTGAAGTTGAGGATTCTCTATGATGAGTCCTTATGGACAACAGGTCCTACATTTAAGTGTAGTCGAGATATGATTTATATACATTACTCTCGCATGTAGAGTGTACCTACATTTACATGTATATATTGTATTATAACACTCGCTTGGAGTGGTCCTAGATCTAACAGGATGAGGATGGTCTATGATGAGTCCTTATAGATGATAGGGACTTCATCTAGGTGTGGTCGAGATCTACATTCAGTTGTATATGATTTAGTTGGTTATATTATGGACCCTCCTCGTTAAGGGAGAGTAGGCTAATGGAGGATTCCATCATCCTTAGACCTATGTCCTAAAGTGATAGGGATTGATCATCCCACAAAGAGATCATGTGTACTACAAGTAGTGTGGCAGAAAATATCAAGAAGATCGAAGTGTTGCTGCAAAGGATCGAGAATATCGAAGCATTGCAAAGGATCAAGAAGATCAAAATGATGCTGCAAAGGATCGAGAAGATTGAAGTGTCACTACAAAGGATCAAGAATATAGAAGCGTTGCTGCAAAGGATCGAGAAGATCGAAGTATTACTACAAAGGATCATGAAGATCAAATCGCTACTATGAAGAATCAGAATATCGAAGTGTTGTTGCAAAAGGATCAAGTGATCGCGTGTTGTAGAAGATGAAGACAATGAAGAGTAATTGTTCTAGTTCTTATGATTGTTGAAAACTTCCTATGACGTATAGATGTATTACCTCGATACTGTTGAATATGCTCTCTCTTGTTACTGCTATAGTTGATGATTATGTTGTCAGTAGAATTCCCTTCTCGTTAAGGGTGAGTGTTGAAATATTGTAACTTCAAAGGATATTCTAAATGTATTTTATTTATGTACCCCAAGGGAGATGTTATTATTCCTCTGTTAGGAGGTTAATATTGTAATTTTTCATCATAGAGTCATGAGGTAAATCCTTCATTGTAAGTCAGGTCAATAGTACCCCAAAGAATATAATATAATATTGTTTTGAGTCTTCCTAGGTGAAGTTGACCTAGTCAGTTTAGTGAGGCCGACTTTATTAGGGTAAAATTCAGTTGACAAAAAGTGTATAAATAGATGAGTTTTGTTCCTTATTATAATACAGACTCGCTCACTTGTGTACCGCATAGGAGAGAGAGAGAGAGACAGATCAACAAGGAGGAGAATACATGTTTTGGGGTTTTATCTTATACATCTTATAGAGAGGAAGTTTTGTTGGGTTTTCTTGCCCTTGAGGGTTTCCCAAGATAAATATTGTGTCTATCTTGTGATTTCATTTCTTTCAGTGATTCTGCATATGCTACTATTGTGAATTTGTATTTTACACTAATGATATCTAGCTTAGTATATGAAATCTTAACATGGTGAGGCCAACTAGGCTTCCCAATTCATATACGAACCTCCCAAATTTGTAATAAGAGTATGGGGACTGATATAATACCTCATGGAATTTCATTACACATGGTTATTAGTTCTAAAAACTGGTTATAAAGTTCCACATTCGTTTGATAACTTTCAATGAACTTTCTTATGGGGAAATTGCATAATTAGCTTGATTTTGACATATGAAAGGTAGAGTTCAAGGCTCATATCAAGATGTGAAATATAGAGACCATATACAGAATAAAAAATTCTTCCCCAACATTATTAAACACCATATGAATCCCCTCATACAATTCTTGTATACAACTCATTCAAAATGGGAGTCAAATACATGAAAACTAGTGAATTAGTAGCATGGAATTGCAAGAGTTTCACACATGGATTTCTTGGATTTCGATCCACAGAGCATATGGACATGAAATTACAGAGTAAAACATGATATATGGTTGTCACAACATCATCAAAATCAGATAAAATCCCTCATACAAATCTGATTCAAGATTCCTTTAAGATTGAAGTCGAATTCATGAAAACTAGTGATTCATGGCATGGGAATGCAAGAGTTTCACAAATGGATTTCTTAAATTTAGACCCACATAGTACAGAGTAACACATCATATATTGTTTTCACAACATCATCCAACTCATATAATATCCCTCATACAAATCTGGTATAAAACTACTTCAAGATTGAAGCCAAAATCCATGAAAACTAGTGATACAATGGCATGAGAATGAAAGCTTTTCACACATGAGTTTCTTGGATTTAGAGATGAATAGAATATGCACATGAAATTACAGAGTATTAAATAATATATGGATTCCCCAACATAATAAAAATCATATAAAATTCCTCATACAAATATGATATAAAACCACTTCAAGATTGAAGCCAAATCCATGAAAACTAGTTATTCAAGAGCATGGGGAATGAAAGCCTTTCATACATGTATTTTTGATATTTCGACTTAAAGAAAATATGGAGATGATATTATAGATCCATACATAATATACCCTATATTTGGCATCAAATATCCTTTGCACACTCTCTTGTTGAAGTGCCATCAACAAGAGAGTGTGGGGTAATGGAGAAGAAGGAATGAGAGAATAGGGAGATAGATGAGAATTTGATTGTATGTACCTTCAACCTGAAACGAAAACTCCTTAAATAATCTCCAATGAGATATATGAATGGAATATCCATTAACCAACTTGGAAAGGAATCCAACTCCCTCGAAATTGGTTCACAAGCAGGGAGAGTGAACACTCACCGTGCAATGGACAAGTAAAATATATCCAAAACGCCAAAGGACAATTAAGAAATGATAAAAATATATTCGCCTTCCTCATGACATATTTTTATTAACTTCATGAGGCCTCCTAAGTTATAATTTCCATCCATGATTCCTCCAACTCATCTTAGTGGTTTAGTAACTCTCGTGACACTTACCTTCCTCTTCATGCTCCAGATCTTTCCCCAATTCAAATGGCTGCCTCTAACTCCAAAATTAGACCAATTGGTGGATATTTTTAGCCCTGTCATGTCATATTTTACATGTGTCTGCAATCAGGTCTAAATTTGTCATACTTTTCATAGAATCTTTCATCATTTGTTGTCATATAGTGCATGGAATATCCTTCCAAGTGGAACACCTTGTCTTTAGTCTCTTCCTCTTCCATTGGAATTACTCTCCTCTGCCTATTTAAATTCATTGGCTCATTATATGATATTTGACACCACATAACTCTCCAATAATGTTACATTACCCATGTGTTCGAATTCAGATGAAGATAATGCCAAGTGTGTGGGGAATCTAGTCATCCAAAGGCTCCACAAACTTCCAAGTGTCTTCATGAACCCATGCCACCTTATTTTCTTAGAACTTATCATTTATGTGACCCATTTAAATGTGAATATGGTAAACTAAAGTCATTTTTGGTCCCATGGTGTTAAGTTTTAATGGTTATACAATATCTAATAACATTTAGCATCATAACATCATAACCATATGAAAAATGATCACTGAAAGATAGACAAGCACAACCACACAAAAGAACACAGATATTTATCCTGAGAAACCCTCATGGGGAAGAAAACCTAGTGAAACTTCCTCTATGTAGATGTATCAAAAGTACAAAGACAAGACCCAAAATAGGTGTTCCTTCCTAGCATATCTCTCTCTCTCTCTCTCTCTCTCTCTCTCTCTCTCTCTCTCTCTCTCTCTTATGTGTTATACACAAGTCATTGTGTGTTCTAATGAGGAATACAACTCCTCTATTTATACTCATTCTAACACTTGAATTTTACCCTAAAACTTAATCCCCCACAAACTTGCTATGATGAATTCACCTAGGAAGACACAAAACAATATTATATTATATTCAAGAGGGTACTATTGACCTGACTTACAATGGAAGTTATACCTCATGACTCTATGAAGACCAAATACAATAGTAACATATCGAAGGAGGAATAAGACATCTACCTTGGGTTTCATTGTAAAATAAATTTAGAATATTCTTTGAAGTTACAATATTTCAACACTCCCCCTTAACGAGAAGGGGATTCTACTCACAACAACATCATCAACTATAGGAGCACAGAGAGAGAGCATATGCAAAATCATCAAGGTGATACATCTATAAGTCATAGGAAGTTTTCAACAATCATCAGTTACTGGAACATCTTCAGTACTAGAACATCGTCTTCTGTAGCACTCGATCACTTGATCCTTTGCAACAACACTTTGATCTTATTCTTGCAGCACTTCGATCTCTTGATCCTTTTCCACAACACTTTGATCTTCATGTTCTTGTAGCACTCAATCACTTGATCCTTTGTAACAACACTTTGATCTTCATCTTCTTGCAGCACTCGATCACTCGATCCTTTGCAGCACTCGATCTCTTGATCCATGTTGGAGGAGCAAGTCGATATGCCGACTTGAACGATAGCTGACTTAGTCAATTGGCCGACTAAGTCGGTCAGCCGACTAACTAGAGATTAGGTCGGCCACCTAAAGTCATGTCAGTTCACCGAACCAAAAGGTAGTTATTTTGTAACTATTTTGTAATCATATATATTAGGCTGTTGAGACATATGAGAACTCGGTTCAGTTCTCTATATTATATGAACCCTCTGATGCTAATATAATCTGTTATTCTATCTACTTGTTCTTGTCTCTTGTCTCTATTATGTATGTATGTTTTAGTATGTATTATTGGTAACCTTATGTGATATGTGAGATTACAACATTGGTTTTGTTGTCGGTAGTACATGTCTAAGATATATGCAAGCATATGATATCAGAACAGGAGATTAAGGACTGGTGGGACCGTAAAGTAGAAAATTATTTACAGAATTACACACGAAGAAACAAATGGACAACCACACAAGCAAAAGAAATATTCTTTACAGAGACACATGATAAGTTTGTAGAATCTATGCCCCAACTTCTGAAGAAACTCCTGGATGAAAAAGCAGGAAGGGACTAAAGATCAACAGTTACTAGAAAAACTGATTCACAAGGGAAGAACAAACTTGTCGGAGTGGTTCAAAAAAATCTCTGACAAATTCTATGAGGAGCAAGCAGTAGAATATATAACTTCGGTGGAAATCGTCAAGAAGAAATTCTACACAGACCTCACCGAGCAATTCTTGTGTTCCTTACCGACCTTGCTATTTAAATTCCTAATTGAGAAGGGAGTAGGTCATATTGTCGAACCCCGTCCATCACTTCATGGACTGCCATTAAACCCTAACTGGGGGAAAAGAAAAAGAGGTGGAAAAAACTCATTGTAGAAAGGGAGTGGGAATACTTCCCAAGCAAATAGACAAAACTATTTGGACTTTCTAAAGCGTCGGGTAGGATATGGGGGGGGTAGTTGGTCATATGTCGGAATAAAGTGAAGTGGATTCTAGTCGACTAAAGGAAATACCAATCACCAGTAATGAGAATTCAACCTAAAAAGGAAATCGAGAAGAAAATGTCACACAAAGGTATGATGCACTTCTAGAAAATAGAAAGGAAAAGGAGGATACAAAGTAGGAAAGAAAGAAGAGAAAGAGCCTTAATGCTGTAGAGAGGAATGAGTACTAGGGTGACCGACCAGGAAAGATATCCATCAGAGTTGGGTCATGACTGACGAGAAGAAGGAATGGAAGAAGAGGATTTCTCTATGGAATAAGAATTGTGGATAGAGCAGTGAGAAGCTCTCCAATTAGAAGTTCCACAAGAAGTAAAACCTCTGACAGATCCGCATACCCGGATACAAGCTATTGTTGAAGAGTACCTCAGACTAGGAGCTGGTGACTTTGGTATCTGGAGCCAACTAGATGACGAGACATACACTAGTAGACATCTCATTATCCATCAACCAGAAGAAGGAAATTGGGTTACGCTTCAAGTGGTACCCTCCAACCGAAGTATCCACTTACTTTTATCGACACATGAAGGAGCACCCTCACTGCCAAATACAGCTTTGGAAGACATAGAACATTCAGAACTGTAGACAAATAATTACAGTTGGACATCGACAGATGAAGTCAACACTAACCAACTATTGGTCGAAGAGGAAACGACAAAAACAACCGACGGGAACAAGAGTTTCGTCGATGATAGTTCTGCAGTGAGGAATAAGAAAATAACCCCACTACCCACACCACCACCTCCACCACCACCACCTCCTGAAAGTGATGAAAGTGACTATGACATGGGTCACGGGTTAGCACACATTCCTCTATATGAGGGTGATGAGGACCCCAAACGACACTGGTTCGTCTATGAGTCAACTTGGGAGGCTAACCAAGTTACAAATGAAGACAGGAAGATGGAGCAGTTCGCTAGTTCCTTGAGGAAAAGGGCATTAACTTGGTACATGACCTTTTCTGAAAGAACCCCCCGAGCAACCAAAGTTGAGATCAAAGTACAATTTCTATCATTTTTTAAAACTCCATATGCAAAACATCTGGCAACAAAGAAACTAAAAATGACATCACAGAATCTAGGAGAGACTATCCACGATTATGATAAATGATGGAAAGAACTTCTTAGCCAATAAGACTATGTTATTGACCAACATTTATTAATCCAGTGGTTTCATGCAGGTTTATCACAGAAAATTCACCGACACATAATTCTGGAGACATTCAAGACTTACGAAGACGCGCTTACAAAATCCATCCAAGTAGAAATGGATGAGGACATACTAGCATACTCCACCGATCATAGACTAGAAGAACAGCTTGAGAGTGTACAGAAGTCATTAAAATAATTAAACCTCAAAAGTCAGGATATCTGGTGCACGAAGTGCTCGATGACTAGACATTCCAAAGACACCTGTCGATAAGAAATCAGCCAACAGGACGTTTGATTTCTTGCAGATTAAATGTTTTTGCGACATTTTCCAAGAGCATGGAGATCACTCGACAAAATATTGCTCATTCAACATGAAGAACGGAAAGGCATCTTGGTGTGAAATCTGTGAAACCAAAAACCATAACATGGCTGACTGCCATCTAAACCTCAAGAACTGAAAAAATTATCATGCAGTCTATCAGACCAATGTAGTTGCACAAAGTAATGAGCGAAACAACACGCTGAACGATCAGAACAATCAGAGATATGACGGTCGAAGATACGAGTGCCGGTATGACAATCGGCATGGAGGCTATGGAGGTTGAGGTCGATTCTCTGGGAATCAAGACAACTGACCACGTCGACCCATCCTATGTTTTACCTATTATAAGGAGGGACACCGACATGCATACTGTCCATACAAGGACAGAACTGACCTCAAATTTTGTACTCATTGCGGAGTAGGGGATTACTCATTAGAGGATTTCCCTACCATGCTGGAAAAAATAAATAAAAATAAAAATGTTAATGTCTTGTCGTGTGTGCAAAAAAATGACATAATAAGCACAAATAATTTGCATATCATAACCTGACAAGGGACAAAAACAGGAAGCGATAACCCACAAATCAGCAAAATAAAAGAAAAGAATGTCTACCCTAATCCAGTTAAAGAAAAACAAATATATAAGATGCAACAAATGTGTTTAAAGAATTTGCACGACAAGAAGGTGCTAATGACAATCGACATAACACAATAAAAGAACTAATACAGCTCACATAGAAAGATAACTCAGTATCTCAATTCATCGACTTGCTATATGAAATCAAACATAACAACACCGAAAAACAAACAAAGAATCTCTACAGTTTAAATAAAAAAGATAAAAGTGATGCCAACCCACTTGTCGACCTGGAAATTGAAGGATACCACGTCCGACAAGTCGTGCTTGACTTTGGATCACAAGTAAACATCATGACTCATGACACTTAGGAACAACTGGGCAGACCTCAACTATATGAGTCAAGCATATACCTGAAACTAGCTGATCAAGGCCTAATTGAACCTATTGACGTTTGGAAAAATGCTGACACAACGATAAAAGGAATATCGACCAAAGTTGACTTCGAAATTATTGACCCTAAGGAAGGATCCAGCTCCTTCCCACCGTTAGTAGGTCGACCTTGGGGAAGAAAGATGAAAGAGTCGATATCCCTAGATAAAGAGAGATTAAAATTAAAAGGAGACGGACAAAAGGTCATTGTACCTATTCATCCATCCCAAGGAGAACCTTGGATAGAACCTATCGATGAAGAAGTTGATATCCGACAACTTTATCAGATACAAAATAATGCAGATTATACAGAGCCTAATATCTATGGAGAGCTTCATTTAGGTAACCAAGACTCAGTCGATTATAATTCAGATGCAGAATTATATGATTGGGAAGTCGAGAACTACAAAACACAAGCAAGAGGGTGCTGGACTATCCAAAAAGTATATAAAAACCCCACTCGATAGTGCTTCATAGTGTCCATTGTCCCAAAAATATTTGAGAAAAAATTAGGGAATACCCTACACTAAAACCTACAAATATAAATAATACACAAATACCAAGATATAAGGAGAGAGAATCACCAGTCATGCATGTAGAAAAAGTGTCCAAAAATATTGGTGAACATGGTCGACTGCAAATTTTAGTATAAACTTTTACAAGACAAGCTGCTAGATGGTGGGATACCCATCAGACAAGACTGTAGACCTGGAAAACAGCTTCGACTTACTTTGTAAAAATTTTTGAGGGTAAGAAGTTCACCAACCAAGCTCGGATACCTATTTGCATTCAAGGACAGAATCCAGAAGACCGTATTAAGACATGTGAAAAAGAATGGAGAAGACTTGGGTACAAAGATGAACGCACATGGCCGCATCTGTTTCCATCAACCCTTGCCGACTTACCAAAAAAATGGTGTAATATGGAGGAAGCCCGAGGTGAAACATTCCTATGGCTTGAACTCAGAGAAAATTTTATCAAATATTTCAAATTTATACCACAAAATGAGAATTTGGTCAAAACAATAAAGCAGATTCAAGAATTTATACAGCCGACAGAAAACAAACCCTTAAAAGACAACCGACAGACAATGAACTGTAACAATATACAAACCAGGACAATACCACAGTCGACAAGACTACAGTTAGAAAATGAAAATACAGAAGGGAAAAGTTTTAGATGGAAATCAAACCATGTCGAAATGACCAAACCTATTCGCACAGTACTCAAAGTTGGAACCACCGACAAGGACGACACCGACCGAATGACTACAACCGACTTCCCTGCCACATTCTCACAGTTTAAAGAAGGAAGTAAACCAATCAATGAAACCAAAGCACCTGAATGGATAGATGCTAAGATCAAAATTAGAGAGTTCGACATCCCAAATGATGACCGACCAAAAATGGAAAAGATTGGAGACTACTATAGTGATGAGCAGACAACAAAAATAGTGAACCTCTTAAGAGAGTTCCAGGATGTATTTGCCTGAGATTATACATATCTCAAAGGTTTAGTCCACGAAATGGGTGAAATGAAAATTGACACTAAACCTGATGTATGACCTCTGAAGAAAAGGCCATATAAGCTAGCTCATAAATACAAAGAGATAGTCAAAAAAGAGATTGATAACATGATTGTAGCAGGCATCATCTACCCTATTGACCAGTCAAAATGGGAAATTCCAATGGTTGTTCAACCTAAGAAACATGATTTGACCAAATTAAGAATTTGTGTCGACTTCAGGGAGCTAAATAAAGTGAAACTAACAAAACCATTTCCAACTCCTTATGCAGATGAAATCTTAAATGAAGTTGAAGGACATGAATGCTACTCATTTACAGATGGATTCTCAGGTTATAAACAAGTGCCAATAGCTAAAGAAGATCAGAAAAAGACAACATTTGTATGTTAATTTGGCTCATTTGCTTACAAGGTTATGCCTTTTGGATTAAAGAATGCACCTGCAGTATTCTCTAGAATTGTGGTCAAAACATTCCAAGAATATATTTACAAAACCATGGCAGTATACTTTGATGATTGGACAATATACTCCATGTTAAAAGATCATTGCAAGTGGCTAAGGCTTATGTTGGAAAGATGTCGACAAATCTAGTTAGCTTTAAACATCAGGAAGTGCATATTTGTGACCCCCATAGGGATATTGTTAGGACACATTGTCTGTAAGGAAGGTATTAAGGTATATTTTGAAAAAATCAAAATTATCCTCGACCTAAAACCACCAGTGAACTTGAAACAAGTCAGAGTGTTACTAGGTCATACAGGCTATTATAGAAAATTCATAAGATACTACTCAAATATGACCTATGCACTAGAATAACTATTAAGGGAGGATAAAGAGTTCGACTGGATAGAAGAGTGCCATATATCATTTGAAAATCTAAAAATAAAACTGGTCGAAGCACCAATCCTAAGGTTTCCAAACTGCTCGACTAAATTCCATGTCCACATCGATGCATCAGGTCTAGTAATAGGAGCAATCCTAACTCAGCCAGGAGATGATGGAATGGATTATCCTATAGTTTACAGTAGCAAAAAACTAAACAAAGCTTAATTAAATTATTCGACAACAGAAAGAGAAGCTTTAGGAATGGTCTTTGCACTACAAAAATATTGACACTATCTCCTAGCTAATCCATTTATCTTTTACACTGATCATCGGGCATTAAAATACCTTGTGAATAAGACTCTACACCATGGAAGAATTTCCTGATGGCTACTTCTATTCCAAGAATTTGAGTTCAAAATCGTTGTCATACTAGGTAAGTTAAATTTTGGTCCCTACCATTTATCTCGAATCGACACTGGAGAGGAACCAACAGGAGTCAAAGACGACTTACCAGATGCACATCTATTTCAGATAGAAGCAATCCCAGCAGAGTTAGAGGAAATAGCTCAATTTTTAGAAGATGGACAAGCACCAGAAGGCATGAGTACCAAAAAGAAACAGATCTTAGCCATGAAAGCTGCACCTTATAGCGTCATAAATGGATTCCTGTGCAAAATGGGTTTAGATGACATTCTTAGAAAGTGCGTACTAGAACATGAAAGAGACAACATTATGCATGAAGCACATTACAGACCTACAGGAGGACATTTCCAAGCAGACACAACTACAAAGAACATCCAACAATCAGGGTTATGGTGGCCGACACTTCACAAAGATTGCAAAAATTTTGTAGGCAAATGTGACAGATGTCAACGACTAGGTTGACCCTTGCCTAGCACAGAAATTCCTTTGATATCAGTAAACCCAAGTTTGACATTTGAAATTTAGGCATAGACTTCATAGGACCATTTCCTATACCATCAAAAAGAACAGGTGCAAGGTACATAATAACTGCAGTTGAATATGGCACCAAATGGGCAGAGGCAGCACCAGTCGACACATGTTCTAGTCAGATAGTTGCTAAGTTTATCTATGAGAATATCATCACCAGATTTGGATGTCCATTAACCATAATTAGTGACCAAGGAACACACTTTATTAATAGAACTATCAAAACCCTAACCGACCAGTTCCAAATTGACCATCGTCGGAGTACAACATACCATCCTCAATCAAATGGAGCAATTGAAGCATTTAATAAAACATTAACAAAAGGACTAACCAAAATATGTAATCCTAATAAAGACGACTGGGATGAAAAGATACCTGTAGTACTATGGGCATATAGAATAGCATACAAACGATCAACCGACCAAGCCCCCTTTCGACTAGTTTATGGACAAGAAGCAGTAGTTCCACTACACTTCCAACAGCATACACCTATTATTGCAGAGATTCTACATGTCGATTTCAAACAAGGAAGAAAGGACCGACTATTACAACTGAGTAAACCTAAAGAACATCGACTAATCGTGACGCAACATCAAGAAATCCTGAAACAACAACAAAAAGCATGGCACGATAGAAAAATCAAAACCAAAAATCTGTCAGTAGGAGACCTTGCTTTACTATACAATAGTCAAGTAAAAGGCAAACCTAAAAAGTTACATATAGAATGGATGGGTCCCTATGTTGTCGAAGAGATACATACCAATGGATCAGTCCGACTAAGGACGTTACAAGGCATAGTATTTCAGAAACTCGTTAATGGAGTCCGAATAAAACGTTATAGAAACTATATATATATAACAACCATAACAGTTAAACAAAAGCTATAAAAATCTAAAAAATCCAAAAAGCAAAAAAATATCGTACACGCACAAAATTATGACAGGAAATCACCACTTCAACAACTGACATCATGCCCATCAACATAACGCCATCGACCATTTTCATAATTGACATCGACCGACGACCTCTATAGTCTCATCACGCATTCATGACCTCGAGCGCCGAAACCAATTCGCCATTAACGCACACTCAAGTGTTCCAATTGGAACATCACGTCCGCCATTAATACACCTACCGACAAGAACATCCAATGCGCCCCCTATAAATACTGAACCATCAAAGGATCATTCACCGCAATTCAAACAAAGAGAGCATTAGAGCAACCAGACAACTGAAAATCAAGAGCATCGTAGTAAAACTGATCCCCAGACTGACAAGATGGCACCCAAACAGACCAGAGCCTCAACCAAAGCCATGGAATTACAGGCTGCAGAAACACCATTAATCAGGAGACTAAAGAACATTAAGAATGCTAAGGTGCAGGAGGGCTCATGGAAAAAAATATGGGCCGAGATAAAAGAGTGGGCTTACGTCGACAAGAAGCCTACTCCAACTGCAAAGAAAATACAACATAGTTTCATCGTAAACTATGCCAACACGTTGCTCATGGCCAGCTTCAGTGGCACAAAATAAACAGTCGTCAAATTTGTCATAAGTCGGTACCACAACGGTCGGTTTTACTTCGACCGACCAGTCGACATATCTAGAAAATTTATTTCCAAGCTAAAAGGGTTATCAAACAAAGGAGACCCAGTACTAGTCAGTATAAAAGAAGGACTGGTCGAAGAACTAACCAGGTCACCATTGGGAAAAAACTCAAAAATACTAATGATTGGCCACATCACAACTCGAACGCCACAGATTATGGCCAAAATAATAGCTATAACACTCACCATGGCAGGTCGAGGAAGCGACCTCAAACTGGATATGTTAGAAGCCGTCGACACCATTGCAACTAATGGAAAGATATACAAATGGGCTGAATATGTTGCCAACATGATTAAAACCATCTGTGAGAAATTCCAAGAGATGAGAGGAATTATCAGGTTCCCATCCCTTATCTTATGGAGAGTATTATTCTATATTTTCCCTGAAGGAAACAAAAATTTTCAAGAACCGACAAAATTCCACATGTAGAAATTCAAACCCTTCTCCCAAAAAGGAACAATGACGAAACTTACCAACGGAAAGGTGTTCTTGGAAAAATGGCTCCAACAGCTCAAAATCCGCATGACTAGATGGAGGGTGACTCAAAACATTCGACGAAGTCTACCCAAAAAGGCCCACATTTAGCTAGAGCTCAACCATACTGTGATGTGGTACATGCAGGGCACCAAACCAAATGCAAAGGCTTTGGACTATTATCCATCAGTCAAACAGATCTTTCGGGAGCTATCTCAACAAGTTGGAACAAAAGTACCAATACCAGCGAAGGCAAAGGAAACTGACTTCTCTATAGAGGAGCCATTAACATACCAAGAGAAGGAGGAGGATTATGAGCTTAACCTCTACATTAGTACCTTTGTGTCAGAGGAGACACTGGTTGAAACCACTGGTTGACTACAAATCAGAATAAAACCTCTGACGGCACAGAGGGAAGAAATACATACAGAAGAAACACATGCAAGATAGCAAGTAACCAATCCAGCTGAAGAAAATCTCATCCCAACTCATACACCAAGGGAAGGGATAGAAATCAAGAATCCAAAATATGTTGTCACCAAAGAGATTATCACCAAATTATCGAAGGAGATAGCAGCTGCAAGAAAAAGGAAAATAACACGGCCACAAGGGAAAGGTAAGCACAAGCTTATCATTCCAGAGTCCTTAGATGATGATGAGGAACTGGCAGCTATGGCCCTCGACATAATAAAAGATGCCACAGCAAACAAAGTGCCAGTAGAAACCCAATTCCAGACATTTGTCGAGGCAAGAGCACTACAAGGCCGACCAAAGAAGGCCAAGATCACACATGTCGACACCTGAAACTGTCGTAGATCTTGTGTCTATGCCTTCACCTCTGTCTCCGAAAAAAATTACAGAAGAGATAGTACCAAAACAACTCTCAATATGCCCAATCGACCTATGCAAAAATGCTATGTCGGAGGCCGTGAAGGAGAAGTTCGACCAGGACAAAGACCTCCAGGCATTTATTGAAAAACTGCCTAAGATATTCACATCGATGCAAAAACTCTCTACCAAAGCACCTCTGTTTAAATCTGGTGGATCCCAACAACCTGGCCAAATACTTCAGGGGCTAAAAACTTTTGCAACTATGACTTCCACCTTGGAGAGGAATCCTGACAAAGAATCCAAAGTTGTCGCACATCGAACCGTGACTATCACTCTGACTAAACCTGAACCCCACCTACCAGCCTCTGAACCAACCGGAGGAGAGGAAGAAGAAAATATCGAGGACATAAATCGAGAAATCAACCAGCTCTTCTCCGACTTTTACTCGCCACCTCTGACTGACAATCCACCACTTGACCACATTTCCACCAACCCAATCAGACCTGACCATTCACTAACCCCATCACCACCACCACCACCACCCCCCGACTCAGAACCCCTAATCCAACCTGCTGCACCAGAACCAACCCCACCGCAACCATCAGCACCAACCGCATCCACTGCTAGAACACCTACATTCAAACAACCAGAGGCAGTAGTCATCCGAAAGCCCCAAACAGAAATACCATAAACCACTACTACATAGCAAACAGAAAATCCAGACTCGACTTTTGCAGGTACACAGGTGCCGAAACAAGCCGAAGCAGAGAAGCACAAAAAGAAGAAAAAGAAGAAGGGCCATCATGGATAACCAGCAATGGTCCACATCAATCTAGTTGGGTCAACCACTGCGATCGATGCAACCAAATTGAGAGATATAGAGCTAGAACAACTACTGGAAGCACTAGCAGTTGAAGCAAAGACAAGGAACCAGCACAAACGTAAGGAATTAGACAACAAGGGAAAAGAACAAGTTAAGTTCCTTAACAAGTGCAGCTACCTGGTCTAGTCCGTGATACCAGGACCGATAGAGGTCGACACCGACAAACCGCTAAAAATAGATTATCAGCTATTTGAAAGCGTGGTGTCGGCGCTCCAAGCACAGATTCAGGAAACAAAAGAAGAGCAGAAAGAAGAAACCATCCGACTACTAATGGAGCAGCACACAACCTTTTTCGCAGCCTACAAAATGTTGCAAGATCACATGGAGGAGTCTGTCATCACCAAAGCAGTACTGAGAGACTGGCCTACTTACTACATGAAAGTCTATCAACACACCAGACAAACCTGACAAGGGATCCAAGCACTCGAGAAGAGGAAAACCACCAACGAAGCACTCAGAAGCACAATTGAGGATCAAATAGTGCTTGAGACAGCTAAACTCTAGAAGCTTGAGTGGGAAGCATGTCAGTGGGTCCATCAAGCCATTCCCAACTTAGAAAAAGTAGACATCATCTTCCCGCAGATGAAACAACTCATGGAGACAGCAGAGGAAAAGGACTAGTCTATGGGTCCCGACATGGAAAGAATAGCTGAACTTTCCATTCAAAAGAAAATGTCGATCTTATCAAATCTGACTACACTCACCATCGACATACAAAAAATATTACAGAGTTAGACAGATTTCCAACATCATCTAGTAAGGACAACCCCAGCAATCGTTAAAGTCTGCGTACAGAAAAGACCGACCATCAGACTTCACAGCCCATAAACATCAAAGCACAAAATAAATAACTACTTAGACAGACAAGGAAATTTTTGTACTTCCCTATTTCTTCAGGACGAAGAAATGTTTTGTTCATGGGGGAGATGTTGGAGGAGCAAGTCGGTATGCCGACTTGAATGATAGCTGACTTATTCGACTAACTAGAGATTAGGTCAGCCACCTAAAGTCGTGTCGGTTCACCGAACTGATGGGTAGTTATTTTGTAATTGTTTTGTAATCATATATATTAGGCTGTTGAGCCAGATGAAAACTCGATTCAGTTCTATGTATTGTATGAACCCTCTGATGCTAATATAATCTATTATTCTATCTACTTGTTCTTGTCTCTTATCTCTGTTATGTATATATGTTTTAGTATGTATTATTGGTAACCTTATGTGATCTGTGAGATTACAACAATCCACATCATTATCTACAATCATACTTGATCTTTCAATCAATACTTTCATTGTCTGCATGTGTACTTGATCCATCAATCAATCACATCGTTAGAAGCATCATAAATTGTAGCACACATTATCTCTTTGTAGGATGATCAATCTCTATCAATTTTGGACATAAGTCCAAGGATGATGCAATCCTCATTAGACTACTCCCCCTTAAAAAGGAGGTTCCACATCATCGACCAATTAGATTGTCCACAAATGAATGCAGATATCATTCACAAATGAATGCAGGACCACATCATATACAAATGAGTGTAGACCTCATTTGAAAATTAATGCAGGACCACATTGTCTACAAATGAATGGAGGACCACATCTTCTGCAAATGAATGCAAATATCTTCTGTAAAGGAAAGTAGGACTACATCATCCGCAAATGAATCGTAGACCATCCTTATCCTATTAGTGCTAGTACCACTCTCAAGAGAGTGTTCTTTTCTATGGAACCATCCTACAAGTGAATGTAGGATCACTCTCTAGAAGAGAGTACCATCTATAAGACAATCCTTAGTAAGGGCTAGGACCAGTCTTATTAAGAGAGTGTTCTTATTCATAAGACCATCCTCAAAAGAGAATATTATCGTCCACAAGTGAACGTCGTACTTTATCAGCATATACAAGCGCACTTGACCTTTTCTGTACTAGCGCATCACTGCGATCTCATTTGCAATGATAGTCTCATCATCACTCCCCCTTTCCATGGAGGGTCCATATGATCAACCTACTCTCCCTTTCTAAGGATATTTCATATCATCATCATTTCTCCTTGCAAGGAAATTCCTTAACATCATCATCATGTTCCTCCCTATGAGGAAAGTCTACGACATCATCATCATTGTTCCTCCTTACGAGGAAGGTATTTTTATACTACACCAAGATTGTCACGAAAGTATTCAAAATTTAATCGAGACAGAGGCTTATTCAATACATCAGCAAATTTATCATCGGTACTCACATACTTGAGTTTTATAGCTCTCTTATGTACCATCCCTTATGTAAAAATAATGGATTTCTATGTTCTTTGATTTGTCATGGAACACATGATTCTTTGTCATATTTATACAACTTTGGATGTCACATGGAATTACTGTGGTATCCAACTCCAGATCAAATAGACCTAACGTCAACTTTTGAAGTGGTGTGGCTTCACAACTAGCAAAACAAGTTGGTATATGCTCTGCTTCAGCTGTGCTGAGAGAAACATTGGATTGTTTCTTGTTAAACCATGAGATCATGAAGGATCCTACACAATAAAATCCACCAGAGGTTCTCTTTCTATATGAGGCACTTCTGCCCAATCTAAATCTATATATACATACATTAAATAGACATGATTTCTATCATAGTATAGTCCAAAGTCTATTGTACCTTTCAGGTACCTCATCACATGATTTTCATCTATAAGGTGAAAACGTCTTAGTTAAACTAGATATTGACTCAGGGTGTTCACGGAAAAGTATATATCTGGCCTAGTATTCGTCAGATACATCAACAACCCAATAATATTTATGTACTTTTTCATATCCACTAACTCTGATGATTCATCAGGTGACAACTTCAGGTTGGTATCAATGGGTGTGTACATGGCTTTACAATCCAAAATCTTCTTAATATTTCCATAGCATACTTTGTGAAGCCGCATTGATTCACTACAAGCTGAACATGTTGCAATGTACTAGGCCTCTTCATGAGATCATACCTGATCCCAAACGTCCTGAGGTGCTCTCTCTGTCCTCAACACTTCCTCTTTGAATCTACAATTATTTCATCCTGTCAGGTCATCGACATATCCCAGTCTTTCGCATTCAACCTTGAAGGTTGGAATCCACTTTACTCTTGGTAAATCCTTAGTCCATCAATAATTTGTACATCCTATCGTACCATGTTAAAATCGGATATCTTCTGCAGTCACTCCCCCTGAAGCAAAGCATCATCCTTCCTCTGCATTTTGTACTCTATGTATCAAAACATCTTGTACTGGAGTGATAGGTAGCATCCTCTACTACTGATATCCTATGTATCTATCTAAGGTTATTAGATACCAAGATCCTTTATCTTGAACGTTGTTGAAAAGTTCCTCTTGCACCCATCTGTGAGCTTGTTGTCTTTTATAGGTTTCCATCTTCAACCTTGTAGAAAAGGTTAAGATATTAATCACTCTAGGTGATCTTCAAGATCCTCATGTAACTGGATGTGCTTATCTATGGGTTCCTTCTGAGCTCATACAAATTCTTTTCTGCACATGTGGTTCTTTGCTCGATATATACTTCTGCTTCACTGGAGAAGTGTGGCTGGTCAATGGATTTTGTCATGTCATAATATACTCCCTCTTTCTAAGACAAACCATGAACCTTGATTTGTATACTTGATCTTGTAGATCCACATGGACTACACTAAGGAATTCCCTACAAGTCTTGAAACCATATCATAGACATCATTCTCCATGATCAACTGGTACTCTTTGATCATAGATTTTTCCATAGCTGGAAGGGTCTGCATCAATGATGTCACTCAACTGTGCCACGTAAATAGAGTGTATTTGAATCCTCTTACTTTAGTTGGAAGTCCTGTCATACTTTTTTTCATCTTGAATTTTCTCTCGTTCCCAAGGTGGTCTTCATCTCTTGAGGTGGATCTACTAGTCTCTTATATTCTTCTAAAGCTCTTTCTTCCATCACAGTGTCTCTGACCCTAGAAGCTTCAGGTTCATCTTTATGTATGTATGTTTATTGGAGTGAATCTTGAACTATCGTCACTTGTTCTTTGGAACAAGTCCCATCCTTCTTTTCTTGTATTCGATTATACGCGATCTTTCCTATAATTCAAATGCACCAGTTGCACCATTTCATAAGACATATTCATAATGACAGCTTCTTATGCATAAATATATAATCATGCAATTATTTTATCCAATACAACATTTATTCATATCCCGTATACACACGAAAACTTTCCAGATTCCTTCCATCTCTGCTATAACATCATTGAGATTGTGCACTAATACCAATATGTCAACATAGAGGTTTCATTCTAGATAAGTAGCAATGGAGTGTTGTACATAACCATGGGCTACTTACCCATAACATGCATATTTAGGTAGCCTAGTCTCTTTTATTTCCAACCCCATAGGTTAGAACATATTTGGTTTCACCAAGTGGGACTTATACGAAGTTTCCCAAGGTGAATTATTTAAGTACTGTTTAGAATAGTGAACTTGTACAGACTTCCACATTTCCCTGTTTCACCTTCGTGGTCTGAAACGTTTACCACAAAAACTATAGTTTGTTCCCTATATGAAACATCTTGCGGAATTTCATTTGGACCTTCATATCCCTATATATAACAATTCTCCTTAGGTCACATGTTTTAGGATGAATACTAGGAGAGGTTGAAACCCTAAGTTGTAGGATTCATATCTTCTATATTATAGTGAATCTCAGGATGAAAATTTTACACAGGGCACAGCAAGACTTCAGCTTTGGCCTATCAAAGTTTTAGTTCCTAAGCCTTCTCCAATATCTAGTTATAGTGAAAGTCCCAACATGACTATTTTTTGTCTTCTAGGGTTTTCAAGCATGAAGCCAATATTCAATAGCTGTAGTTGTAGTAGTGTTTCGACTACACAAAGATTTATTTCAGGGTAGCTCTGATGGCATATTAATTTTTAATGGTTATACAAGATATAATAACATTTAGCATCATAAAATCTATTTCATATGCAAAAGGATCACTAAAATATAGACAAGCACAACCACACAAAAGAACACAGAGATTTATCTTGGGAAACCCTCATGGGGAGAAAACCCAACAAAAATTCCTATATATAGATGTATCAAAAGTACAAAGACAAAACCCCAAACATGTGCTCCTTCTCCTAGTAGATATGTCTCTCTATTTCATATGCGTTATACACAAGTGAGTGTGTGTTCTAATCAGGAACACAACTCCTCTACTTATACTCTTTATGTCACTTGAATTTTACCCTAATAAGTCGGCCCCAACAAACTTAATGGGTCGACTTCAGCTAGGAAGACACAAAATAATATTATATTATATTTGAGAGGGTACTATTGACCCAACTTACAATGGAGGTTATACCTCAAGACTCTTTGATGACCAAATACAATATTAACATCCCAATGGAGGAATAATACATCTCCCTTGGGTTACATCAGTAAAATGTATTTAGAATATTATACGAAGTTACAATATTTCAATACATAGCCCATTGTTACAAAATTTATGTCTCCATATCAACTTAGGGAACTAGTAGGTTGATGGAACATTATTTGCAAGTAGTCTTATTTGGAAATTATTTAATTGGGTACATGACAGCCCTCCGCACTCAATATTGCTTGTCCTCAAGCAATTTCAAACATGGATTTTGAATAACCTTATTTCCTTCCAAAACTTTGCTTCAAACCTTAACTGCAATTTGAGTAGTGGCACTCATGTACTGCAATTGTGTGTTTCCAAAAGTAAATATATGTGGATCTCTGAATATTGATATATATTGTGACATCACCACTAACACCAAAAGGATTAATAAAATCCATAAAACAAAAATTGTACAAATAATCTTTACCTCCATCTTTTGAAAACCTTTTCTAAATTTTCATCCCTTTTTGCTTTTGTATAATTCTTTGAAGTTGGTATTGAGTTTCCAAACTTAAATTTCCAATATTGCAAGAAAGTTTTAAAGAGGAACCACCATGCTTGTTGCTTCTCTACTCTAATTTCAATCACCTTCTCAAGTGGTGACTCAATATCCCCTAGTGCTTGTTGCCCCCAAAATTGAAACCAAGAAATACCCATATCCCATTGCTTGTATTGCACCCTTCCAAACATCATGAGGACACAAGATATATCATGAAAGAACATAACAACATCATACAAGTGTACATAAAGAAGGTACATCATCAAAGAATCATGAAAGTGTGTGTACATCCATATAAGTATATCATCATGTGGCCCATACACACAAGCATCAAGTATTATATCAGATATGCCCCAATGACATAGGTGAGAATCCCTTGTCCCATAATGCTGCTCCAAAAAATTATAATGTGCATCAAGATTATCAGCCATGTGTTATTTCATCCAAGAAGTGAATGAAGAACCTCTACCAAAATCTAAACCATATAAGGAACAAATAAAAAATGTAGACTTTAAGTGGCTCAAAGAAGTATCATCAATGCACCCATGAATATGTATATCATCATGATTAAACAAAGGTTGTTGTTGCAAATGTAAATAATAATGTGTTCTAGTCATGTCATCATCAAAAGGAGAGATAGGATTTTCATCCTGCACATGTGGCACCATAAAAAAAACCTTTCACCCATACTTCATTAGGATGAATGTTTCAAAATTTCGAAGAGTAGGATGTATGAGAAAGAACTAACTCACCCAAATGATTAGAAAGTAAAAAAAAATCATCATGTGAAGGATCCACTGGAGTAGGAACATGCACCTCCCTCAAAAATGCAAAACTTTCCTCATAGGTTTGTTCCAAGGTTAGTGGTATCATGCGCTTCTTCAAAAAGTGTGTAGCCATTTTCAAGAGGAAACTCAAGTTCCTCTTCCACCACAACAAGTTATTGGCTCTCATCAAGCTCATCTTCAAACGCATCAAGAACCTGTAATTTTACATGTTTCTCATGATCCCTCATGTCATGAGAATCCTCTAAGCAATCTGTCATATGACAATCTAAAACATGGGAGGAATAGCAAGTATCTTGCAACCTCTCAAGAAGTTGCTCATTTGGAATTTTGAGCTTATGAATACCCTCATTATTATTCAAGTATGCTTCATGTAACCATTCATTGAGTTCAACCAAATTGTTTCTATCAAAAAACAAAGACATGAACTTACCTTCAATGTTGCACATTTCTCTTTAAATCTTCTCCATGTCTTCAAGGAAGGATGGATCCTGCAATGAAGAAATGTTCCAACAATAATTTGACACCAATGTTTTAGTGTCATTGAGTATGCTAAGCGCCTCATGGATATTCATTTCACTCATGTTCAAAGACCCTTCAATGAAGGATGGTTCATGAGAGTGAACCTCCTCTTCTTATTTCTTCTTGATTTGAACAACTTATTGAATCTCAAGTGGTGATGTTGAAGTTCACATTGGTTCTTCACTAGCTGCTACAAGGTCTTCATCTTTATGCTCATGAGAATTTTGGCTTGCATCAACATTTTCAAATATGATCTCTATGTCACCAACATGGAGTTGTGAGCACCCATTATTAGGTATGTAATGTCCCTTGGGAATATCAATAGGTCTGAGGGACATATAATTATCTATATAAGGATAATTAGAGAATTTTAGCACAATGGATTAGTTAAACAAATATTAAAATTCATTTTTCAATATTTGTTTCATGACAAAGTCCCTTTAATTACAAATCAATTAAAATAAATTCAATAATTATTCAAACGTTTGATCAAGGGCTAGAAAGGATTACTAATACCTTCTAGAAATATCACATATCGATTCCGATCCAATTCAGACATAAATTCCACCTCTAATGGCCATTTACTCTTAATCATGATTAACTAGTAATTAGTGTTCCAATTACGATTCTTAACAACAATTAGCGCACAATTGATGGTACTTATTATAATTTCGTATCTTTATCACGTAACCATTGTTTATCAAGTCCAATGGATAATTAATACCTGATAACATGTAAATCAGGGCTAATTACCATTTTCCAATTAATTAAACATAGTAATTATGAAAATGATTCCACGAGAACTAGTTAACTAGCTATTCAATACTAACAACTAGTCTTGCACAAATTTGACACCCAGTCATGCCAATGAACCAAAGAGTGAACCTACACACATTATACACATATTTAAGCATGCATGTATAGAAAAATAAATTACTTTTGTAGATATGATCTGAGTACATAAACGAAGGATATTTCAAGTTCAATCAATGTAACTAGTTAATAAACATTGCCAAGAATTCAATCAAACCAAATGTTTTGAGTTCCAAGGCACACAAAGGTGAAGGTACAGATCTGTAAAATAGCATTATATAGCACAAGTAAAGCAATAATAATAGAGCATATGGATGTACATTCATCTTTTACGAAAAACAAAGATTTGAATCCAAAAACTAATTATCGATTTCAGTGTAATGTACCTAATTTCCAAATAAACTTTCCAAATGCCAAATAAAGAGAAATATATGAATATTGTATCTCAGGGAAATCACATCAGGGATCACTTACAGTCATATGGTTATATCTTTCTACCCATATACATTCCATTTAACAATCCACAAAACAAGTTAATTCTACTCATCCGAATTTACTAATAATTCTAGGAATCACTAGAATGATTAAATCCACAGCTCATAGAATAATTCAAATGCAATTAAAACTATAAATAACATGTTTTATCAGTCATAACAGAGGTAAATCTGATTCTAACATTTTTTCAAACACTTCATATGCAAATTCACAAATCTACTCAAAACAATTACATTGAAGGAACTAGAAATTCGAAATTGATCTAGAATTTTGGTAGACATTTCCCCAACTTTACCTAGAATATTTATCCTCACATTATCACACACATTTCAATATTATTTATCAGACATAAGCATAAAAGTAACACTCGGACATTTTTACAAACACTTCATGTGATAATTCTCCAAACTATAACAAATAGGTTGATCGAATAACTAGTTTTCGAATGAAAGGTATAAGCATCAAAGAGAAGTTTCTTAAACCATTACAAGGAAATATTACCATCAAAATACACAATATATAATGAATAGGGGTAGAAATATAAGTTATGTAGTAGAGGTACCAAATAATTATTTTCTCAAACAATTTGTGGACAAAATCCCAAAAACTAGTTTCCAATTCCTTCATAAAATTTACTTGCATAATTAGATTGAATTCTATGAGAAATTTATTCCTCAAATAACGCATACATTTCGTCAAATATTTCATGTGCATCCATAAATAAATCATATCAGATCCAATTATATTAAATAAACATGAGATAAATCATGTATCTTATCAATGTGCAACTGGCATCATCCGGACCACATTCCACCCAGTCTTTGGCACTTCCAAGCCAGATCTCACTTTGACAAGACACCCCTGAGCTGAGGCCACAGATACACAATAGAGGTGCACTAAATAATAACTCAAGTATCATCTTGAGAATATAAAATTCTATTCCTCACCATATACTTCATCTTCCACCCCACTACCAGGTGCAATGGTAATCCAGACCAACTAGGCCATCAAGATATTTCCATTCACCACCAGGATTTATGTGCAGGTTTAGGACAGATCCAAGCAGTGGAAATGGATGAACTACACCAGAGTTTTCCAGGATTACCGCAAACACCATACAATATCATAGTGCTTCAAGTTCAAATTTCATTCACATACAAAGCATTCATGGTTTCCCAAGCTCTCACCATCAAAGGTATGAACAACAATAATCAACAACCATCCAAAAGAACCATGAAAAATAACCCCAAACCAAGGATATCAAACATGTATTTATAGAACAAAGAAGGTAATTCTAACTCAATGGGGTCAAATCAAACCAAGGTAAGGCAACTTGAGGCAATCCAAGGGGGGTAATTCAACCACAAGAGGTTAGATTTAATCCAACCCAAGCAATTCAAATTTCAAGGAGAATAAGTCCAAGCCACTCCACCCAACTCAAATTCATATGTGGACACATAATCCATGAAGAGGAATCAAAATGGGTGAGGTGAGGTATCACACAAGCCAAGGCATATTTCCAAAATAGCAAAGGGGGATTACACAGGGATTTACACAAGAGTTACACAAGGATTTACACAAGTATTTACACAAGGAGTTACATAAGTATTTACACAACTTTTGAGGTGTTAAGCCTAAAAATAGCCAGTGACGGAACACTTGTGCAAATGAGAGTTAAAAAACGAAGTGTAACTCCACAAAGGAGTAACAAAGCCACCAAAGGGTATCAATCAACAAGTGGCACCCACACACACATTGAGGCCCATTGAATCATGAATTAGGTTCAATTATACCAACATAGGCTAAAATAATCAAAATTTGGGTTTGTTGTACAATGTTTGGGTGATCATCAACTAATAAAGACACAAAACATAAATATGTACCAAGATCAACCAAACAAGTTCTAAAGTGCTAGGAATTCCCCCCCCTCACATTGTGGATCTAGGCCTCCCATGCTCTTTTAGTGGTCCTTGATGTGCCAGTTGTTTTCATTAATTAATTGTTTACAAAGTAATAATAATGTTAGTTTTGGCTGAGAATCTGTCGTGAATGTTAATAGTATCTACTAGAGAGTATACGATAGGTGGTTCATTGTCGGTGTTTCGAGCCATCCTTGGCCCATATTCAAGACAATAATAATGTCTTTAGGTCCTTAAATACCCTTTTTCTGACACCATGTCCCACAATAATAAAAAATTACAAATTACATATGTTTGGGGCTTAACACACTAGGTATTACATCACCTCCCCCTTAAACCATGCATCGTCCTCGATGCATAATATATACATGCTTTTACAACTTTCAAATGGGTCACTACCTTTAGTTTTCTCATATTTCTTGGAATTCCTCTTCTGACAAACCACAATAATTCCCATTACTACTTTCATGTTTGTTTCCACTACCTATGGGATGTGACTTCGTTCACTTAACTTGTTCCTTAAGATATCGTCATCCCATTTTTTGGCTTCCTGTGCGAGAACCAAGACTAGTAGCAAGGGTCAATATTCAATCCCCATTACAGGGTCTTCAAATATCAACAAAGATACATTCACCTAAAAATCATATTGCAATCAACCATATGATTAACATCAGGTATAAAAATGTACGATACATGATATAAGAGTATTATTTAACTACTAAACCATGAACATGAAGAATATAGCATAAATAAGTCACCATGGAACCTATACATAATACAACAACATGAATAGCACATGAGAGAATACTTATCTCAAATTTGGGAAACTAGCTTCAACGAGACAATGTTCCTCCCACAAGAAGAGTACAATCAATTTAGAAACTCTTAGAACTACCTCTTCTAAGAACATCATTGCTTCCCTCTACTACTTTCCTTCCCATCTCCACTTCCTATGGGGTCACCATCCCATTTCCTGGATTCTTGTGCGAGAACCTAGACTATTAGAGTGATATGACGAAAGCAAAGGGGTGACAATCCACCAGACTACCTCTTTGGAAACAGATACTAGACTGCTCTCTAAGGGAATCCAGGAACTCAGTTCCAACAGCTAAACCATATTCTTCAAAAAAGATACTTGAAATATAGATGCTTCTTTAACAAGAAAGCTTTTTCACATTCCCAACAGATACATGGTTAGCAGTAACAATATATACTGTTCAACAATATTCTTAAAATACTTTTCTCAAAAAAATAAATTTCTAATTAATTACATGAAATACTTCAGTATATGCAAGGTACTCAAGATATAGCTACTTCTTCAACAAAATACTTGAAATGCATCTAACTAAATCTTATTCTAATCAATTTCAATCATATAATATACATGAGATTTGTTCAAATAAGTCAATCATGTGATATGCATTACCAAGATGCTTTTTCATGATTTATCACTCAAATAATTTTCCTACAAGGATGCATGAAGTGTCACCAAGATATTTTTCCAACAAGATGCATGAACTATCACTATGATATTTTACAAAGATGAATTTCAACAAAGGTATTTGGTATACTACAAGGATACCCTAGCAAGATACTTTAAACAAATATCACAAGGATATATTTTCTTTCAACAAGATCCTTGGATAGTTTCATAATAAAGATACGAGTACCTCATTCTACACAATTAGTATTGAATATATAAGAATACTTGAAGTTCGCCTTCAATAAAGGTACACGTATCATACTTGATCAGTTACACAATTAATACTTACTTTTCAACAACGATATATGAAATACCACCAAGTTATTACTAGTATACCTTTCAATAATGACACAAGATACTTTTCTAATGAAGATCACAATGATAAATAATTTCAAAGATCACCTAAATAATTTTGGATTCTATTGTAACAAGCAAGGTGAAATTATATGCAACAGTTCTAATCTATCTAAGAACAAAAAAGGGCCATAACAACATATCACTTTTCATCTCAACACAAAGCATAATTCTTCTTAGAGATCATTCAAAATCCATTATTCATCAATTAATATCAATCATACAACAACCCTCATGCATACATCATCCATACAAACATCGATCATCAATTCATAATATCTCAACATATATCAATCATGTAATATCAACCAAGGACAACCATACATGCGTCAACTAACCATACGAGCATCAATCATAGTACATCAATAAAAACACATCAACCAACATACATCAATTAGAATACATTAATCATAATACATCAATTAGAATACACAATCAGAATACTTTAACTAAGACTCATCAAGCAAAAGACAATTATCATAATACATCAATCAGAATACATCAACCAGCATACATCAATGTTAGTTTTTCAACACATTAAGCTAGCATTATGATTTTAGGATCTTTTCACTGAGAGAATAACAAGTACAGCAATAAAACATAAGCACATCACAAGAGACAAGAGACACAAAGATTTTTCCTCGGGGAAACCATAAAGGAGAAAGCCCCGCAACTTCCTCTAAGATAGAATCAGCACCAAAACAGTAAGAGATCTCCCAATAGCAGTAGTCTTCTAGTCCCAATATATTTCCTTCTCCACAAGTGCGCCTCACCTAAGAGAGTGAATGATGTGTGTGATAAATAGAGAGTCTCACTCTCTATTTATATTATTCCGTTCACTTGAAGTGCACTTAATCACGTAGGCTCAACTTACAATTACTTACTCGAGCCTACACCTTAATTAGTGTACAGTAACTCAAGTGCCCCAAAACTTTGGGGACTTACCTAATGACTTGACATGACTTGTTTACATTATTAATCTTCCCGATCGGAACATCGGGGCATGATCACATGAATCAAATACATAATAGAAACATCCCGGAATAAACATTGGGTTACAATACATAAGATACATAGAAGAATACATTCCGAAGTTACATATACATCAACACTCCCTCTTAACTAGGAAGGTATTCTTTCGACACAATTTTCAGCACTGGTCTACTTCTCTGTATCAGCTGGATCATCTCGTCTTCAAGTCATCTTCATCTTCAAGTCATCATTAGATCTGGATCATCTCTCGATCTGGATCATCATAGAACATCATCACTGGATCTAGATCATCTCTCGATCTGGATCATCATAGAACATCATCACTGGATCTGGATCATCTCTTGATCTGGATCATCATCACTGGACTGGATCTGTATCATCACTCGATCTGGATCAACACTGGACTGGATCTGGATCATCACTCGATCTGGATCACTACTGCTGGATCATCATTACTGGATTTGGATCATCACTCGATCTGGATCAACACTGGTGCTATCTCATGATTCTTCTCATCATAGGAAGTTCTACAGAGCCAGCCCTTTTTCATGCTGGTTGTAGGCCTACCCTCATGTAGGTCTTCTCCCAGCACTTATATCTGACCTGCTCATCAAAAAGGCATGCCCAACACTCACATCTAATCATGTGGTAAACTACAATCCCATCAGAAAGGCCCAGCACTCACATTCACTAGCATGATAGGACACACCTACTATCATCTGTGAAATGGCTCAGCACTTACAACCACCATCATGATAGGACACACCTACTATCATATGTGGAAAGGCACAGCGCTCACATCCACCAGCATGGTAGGACACACCTACTACCATCTGTGGAAAGGCTCGGCACTTATAATCACCAGCATGGTAGGACACACCTACTACCATCTCTGAAAAGGCTCTGCACTTACAATCACTAGCATGGTAGGACACACCTACTACCATCTGTGAAAAGGCTCTGCACTTACAATCACCAACATGGTAGGACAAGCCTACTACCATCTATGAAAAGGCACTGCACTTACAGTCACCAGCATGATAGGACACACCTACTATCATCTGTGAAATGGCACAGCACTTACAGTCACCAGCATGATAGGACACACCTACTATCATCTGTGAAATGGCACAGCACTTACAGTCACCAGCATGATAGGACACACCTACTATTATCTGTGAAATGGCACAGCACTTATAGTCACCAGCATGATAAGACACACCTACTATCATCTGTGACAAGGCTCAGCACTTACATCCATCTAGGTGGGAACACATCCTGCTCACAATGATGGAAGGGCATGCACTCATATCTGATCATGAGGGGAACACATCCCAACAATCATATCAGAATGGCCCCCAGTCCTCCTCGACTGAGCTACCTGGTAACTGACCAGGCGCCTCCATTCTCCTAGAGAATGGTAGATGCCCTTACATCCGACCTGCTCGTCGGAATGGCCAACACTCACATCTGACATGGAAGGAACTTAATCCTTTAGCCATGAACAGAATGGTTCAACCCTTACATCTGATCAAGTGGGAACACATCCCTCTATCACATCAGAATGGCTACTCAGTTTTTACAATGAGTGATCCTGGTAACTGACCAGGTGCCTCCATTCCTAGAATGGCAACTGCCCTTACATCTGTCCTACTCGACAGAATGGCCAGCACTTATATCTGACATGGAAGGGAGCAACCCTCTCACCATGACAGAATGGCTCAGCCCTTACATCTGACCTGCTCGTTAGAATGGCTATGAATCTCAGCACTCATATCAGTCATGGAAGGAACCAATCCTCTCACCATGACGGAATGGCTCAGCCCTTACATCTGACCATGGAAGGAACCAATCCTCTCACCATGTCAGAATGGCTATGTGTCTCATCACTTTCTCTGGGAGGAAGCCTCGATCTGGAGAACACCAAGTCTCTCTCTGAAGTACTCGAACTTCAGCCTATCCAATGGCTTCATCAATACATCAGCTATCTGTTCCTCCATCGCAACATACATGAGCTTCACTGCTCCTCTCTGCACCATATCCCTGATATAGTGATACTTGATCTCAATATGCTTTGACCTGTCATGAAACACTGGATTCTCTGAAAACTTCACGCAACTCTGGTTGTCACAATGTATACAAGTAGCATCTAACTGGAGATCAAATATATCAGACAGTAGCTTCCGCAACCATACTGCCTCACAACTAGTTGAACAAACTGCGACATACTCTGCTTCAGCTGTACTCAGTGCCACATAGGATTGCTTCCTGCTAAACCAAGAGATCACACCTGATCCCATACTGAAGCAACATCCAGAAGTACTCTTCCTGTCGATGGCACTGCCTACCCAATTTGAATCAACATAACCCTCCAGGTTAATCTTCTGATCCGCATCGTACTTGAGCCCATAATCAATTGTACCCTTCAGGTACCTCAGAATATGATTTGCAGCCATCAAGTGAACACTTCTTGAATCTGTTAGGTACTGTCTCAAGGTGTTCACAGCAAAGCAAATGTCTGGTCTCGTGTTCGTCAGGTACATCAATGACCCAATCATCTGACGATACATCATAGCATCAACCGACTCTGATGAAGCATCACTCAATAGCTTCAAGTTCGATGCCATAGGTGTAGCCATAGCCTTGCAGTCCATCATCCCGAACCTCTTCAGGATCTCTACTACATACTTCCCTTGTCCAAGGAAGATTCCATCTGTACTCTGCCACACCTCCATACCTAGAAAGTAATGCATCGACACATAACAAGAGCATCACTGGTATTCTGCCTTCAACCTTGATGAAAAGGTTGGAATCCACTTTACTCTCAGTAAAGCCTAGAGTCATCAGTAATATGCCCATCCTATCGTATCATGTCGAACCTCAAGATATTCTGTAGTTACTCCCTCTGAAACGGAGCATCATACTCCCTCTGTCTTCTATACTCTATGCACTGAAACATTCTGTACTGAAGTGACAAGTAGTATCCATCTAGGACCATTGGATACTAAGATCCTCTATTTTGAACTTTTTCAAAAGTTCTTCTCACATCCATCTATGAGCTTGTCATCCTCTATCAACCTTGTAGTAAAGGTTAAGATATTCATCAATCTCATCATGTATGTGTTTCAGCTCTTACTGGCTGCAAATGTCTCTTCGTAGTCTAGGCATTCCTTTCGTGAGAAGCCTCATGCTACGAATCTTGCTTTGTATCCCACGATGTTTCCATGTAATGCATGATGGAACTATGAACTTCTCTTCAGGTCCCGATACTGTGCCCTGACATCATTCTTCTTAAACTAGTCTTCCCTTTCTTCTTGGTGGCTGGAAGGTTCTGCATCAATGATGTCACTGCACTCATCATATTATTCTTTGTCTTTGAACTGTCGTCACTTGTT